>JASDQU010421894.1:0-10003 GCA_032191745.1 Picea mariana
CTCATATGGCCAACCACCCCCCCTCACATTGCTCTCAATTCCCCATACCGAACAAATGATTTTCTTTATATAGAAAACATATAGACATTCATTCATAACTAGGATAGTCATCAAAACATATGAACATATAAACATCGATAAAGATCCAAATACAAGTAATGAATTTATACATCTAATTTTTCTTTGATTTATGTTTTTTTACATTCATAAAATTGAAAATTGGGGTATCATAATCATCCAAGGACATTGTATATCGTGTTCCCTGCCCTTATATTATTTGTGTTTGCTCATGTACCATACTTTCGGTACGTCGCTGAGAAGGGTTAGCTAGCATCTATTCAGGTTCATGAACTGGAACAACGAAAATGATCACATCGATATGTAGAAATATAATTGAAATAACTAATTCATTATTTTGATTAACATTACACTATTTCTCTTTACCTGTCTCTGTAGCTGTGATAGTTGGTGTGTTAATTTATTGTCCACTTGGTTTCTCTCTCATTTCACCCTCCTGAGCTACATACTCTTCAATTTTGAGAAGATAATATATAAGTATAAGTCAGGAAATAAATATCTACAATCACAGTAAATATTTCTAATTCTGAAGCATACATACCGGAATGGGTACTCTTCTCTACACTATCACTGGACATGTGCACCCTTGTATGATGTGGTGTTTGATGAATACCGCTGGATTCACTACTCTGGTAGCACTATTGCTTGAAAACAAACATAAATACTTAGTTAAGGGTGATATAATAAAATATGAATAGACTTTACAAGCATGCTACTGCGGTTTCCTTATTCATTTGATTTACCTGCGTGGTTGGGGAGATAGGAGTCTAGCCCAAGATTTTTCTATATTCAATCACACTTTTAAAACCATTCTTGTAACCAAGATTTAGGTCCTCCTCAGTGGTAGCAGTGTCAAACATATTTAACTGCAATGCATAACACCATTAAAAATACCAATAACAAAAACATATATTTGTTCGCTACTGTTAAATAAATATTAACCACAGTTAATCATTTAATCTTACTATTCTGGCTTTTAGTTTTCCTTAGCCACCCTGGCCTAGTTTATGTTGGCCATGTTTTTCCACTCTAGCCTTGGTTGCTTTGGAGGTGTCTGGTAGCCTACCTATGGAATTTTTGAAAAAAAAATAGATATCGGAATTGTTACTTAAAACAGGAAAGAAAAACATAAATGATCATATTTCACTGATAATATGACACGTGTTGTACCTTGCTTGACCAACTCGTGGTTGTCTTCGTTGTTTTTTAAACAAGTTCTCCTTTGCATCCTCTATTAGTTCCTTCCACTCTTTCTCGATAACCATGGGAGGGCACTCGTTCTTGAGGTCTATTTGCAATTTCTCCCTATACTGGGCCCCGATATATTTTAAATTCTCGCCGGCTAACTTTGTAACCACTTTCTTGTTGAAAGTGTTGTCGAACAAGTTTACCATGTGATCTATTAAATCATCTTTCTTTTTGCTATCTTGGCCATTCCACCGTGTGTGAATGGTGGGGCCAAACAGCTCCAATGCTTTGTCATTTAAGTTTCTATAGAAAACATTATTTCCTACAAAAACATTTTATCCATTAATTTATAATAATCTCAACAAATGTACATTTCAATTTCATGAAAAAAATGAATCAATTAATTAACAATTACCTGCAATCTTCTTAATCTTGATCGGAACACATGCATCAGCCACCAGAAAGGTGACATCTAGTGATCTGGTGCTTTTAATTCGTTCTTCTCCATGCAGAATAATATCCTGTCCATCTACAGTATGTTCCTCTCTGAAGTCATGTGGAGTCCCAGGCTTTGGCTCATCATGCTTTGGTGTGTCATGCCGGTCAAAATCATTTCGTCCATCAATGGATTCGAGGGGAACCTTAGGAGGCTCAAAAAGCCTCACTTGCACTTTGCTATGTCAACCTTTTTTTTTCATTGGACCATCATTGCTACCTATAGCAGTTGCAGGATCGACAAGTTCCCCACGCATGGGGTTTAAAATCTCCTACAAACGGAAAAATTTACTTTATTAGATCATATACAAAATATAAAACAAAAAAACGGATATGAAATTGTCATAGATGATAAAAATATGTGAAGATGCCACTTACCCCAAAATTATTTATTGTATTTTGTAGCTCTACAATTCTTGCCCTGTCCTCCTGTGTCAGGGGTCTTTTGCTAAGAAAACCTAGATATTCTATGTTAGTGTTCTTCAAGGCCTTTGTTATAGTTGTCATTGGGTCAGTCGAATAAAATATTTCGTCCTCATCAATATCCTCTGTGGGAGCCTTCCCAAGTTGACCATGCCACAATACATCGATGAATAAAATTAATTAGATGAACTTTAACAATTGAGAAATTTAGTTGTTGTAGTCATAAGTTGTTATTGTATTTAACATTTACCTGGTGAGGCACTGTGAGTGCATTTCCACAGTCACCTTGGACAGATGTAGTGTGTGATTTTCGGACATGATCACCCTAGACAGATTTTGACACAATAAATCAATCAACAAAAGTTATGAAATTCACCCGTAACATTAAAAAAATGAAATATTGCAGTAATATTAGAAAAACAATAACAAAATTTTAGAAATTTAGTTGTTGTAGTCATAAGTTGTTACTATATTTAACATTTACCTGGTGAGGCATTGCGGGTGCCTTTCCACAGTCACCCTGGACAGATATAGCGGGTGATTTTTGGACACAGTCACCCTGGACAGAAGTTGATACAATAAATCAATCAATAAAAGTTATGAAATTCACCTGTAACATTTAAAAAATGAAACATTGGAGTAATATTAGAAAAAAAATAATGAAATTTCAGAAATTTAGTTGATGTAGTCATAAGTTGTTACTGTATTTAACATTTACCTGCTGAGGCATAGTGGGTGTCTTTCCATGGTCACCCTGGACAGATGTAGTGGGTGATTTTCTTCCACGGTCACCCTGGATTGATGTTGACACAATAAATCAATCAATAAAAGTTATGAAATTCACCTATAACATTAAGAAAATGAAATATTGCAGTAATATCAGAAATAATAATAATAATAATAATAAATAAATAATATATATATATATATATATATATATATATATATATATATATATTATAAAATTTAGTTGTTGTAGTCATAATTATTTACTGTATTTAACATTTACCTGTTGAGGCAAAATGGGTGCCTTTCCATGGTCACCCTGGATAGATGTTGACACAATAAATTAATCAACAAGAGTTATGAAAGTAATTGTAAAAAATTTATGCAGTAAAAATTTGAAATATTGCAACGATAAATTGTAACAATGATTGATCAAAGGTTGAGTTGAATGGTATGTAAGATATTTACCCCCATAGTGGCACCCCCTCCATCTATTTGATTTAAGTTGTAATCGATCAACAACTCTTCACCTGGAACTATTGTTTTTGTTGCACATACAAATATACGATTTTCTTTGCGTCCCTCAAATATGCAATTCGATTTCTTAGTTATTGCCATTGGTCATGTACTATTTATAAATCTTTCTATGTTTCTAGTAGCTTTTATCCTTCCATCAATATACATAGTTGCCCCTTTATTTTGATTGTTATCTAGTAGTTATATATAATTTGCATCAATTTCGTATCTCTGCATACTTTGCATATATCGGACCAACATCAACCAATGATTGTATTTGTATAATGGTCTGACATACTCCATCAATTTAGTTACAGTTCCATAGCCGACCTTTATGCCATCCACAAAAAATAACCCCAATCCATGTAAGGACGAAGGAGCAATGCGATACATCCTCCCACCGATGAAGAAATTTGTGTCCACTTCAGGTAGCTCCTTAGGTGCCCATCGTTGCACTAGATGTTTATACCTCAAGGGAAACTCAATGTCACCTATGCTCTCAGCATCATAATTACATGACCCTCCGTTGGANCCATGTGTATACGAAATCTTTTCCTTATCTTTTCCATCCTAGTTGATCTAGAATCGGTAGATCTAGTACAACACGTCTCACTTTCAACCTCTCTTAGTATATCTTGATCATCACTCAAGGAAGATAGATCCAACAGATACCTATTTGGTGGTACCTACACTCATTAAAGCAAGAAGATAATTTATCGTGCCAATATACATTTTTGGTACCAACATAGTTGCATATAGATGCATTTAGTTGCATAAGTTTCATAAAGTTGAAATTGCCACACTTTTCTGTTGCAATTATAAGTTGCATTGTTGCGTAAAGTTGCATATAAGTTGCATAAAGTTGCATATATTTGCATATCCCCTTACGCTCAGTGGAGAACTAGATTTAAGACCCATCAAAGAGTTCGAGTGGGGATCGATAGTTTGGAGATCCATGATCTTGGAATTTCACATATTTGGAAAGTGCCTTTCGTGGCTGGTGGGGAATGGAGGAAAGGTTTGAGTTGGCAATAATGTTGGGGTTGGTTGTGACAGATATTACAAGATGATCGAGTTGTTTCTTAATCCATTGTATGCATATGGTGTAATGGTTTTGATGGAGTTGTACAAACTATAAAGGAAAGGGTTGTGGTCTTCTATATGGAAGACTGTGAAGGCATTGAACCTGAGAAGATACAATGGGATGGAAGGAGGGGGTTTCCTCTCTCTATCTTGTCCAAGGACCCAAGACCCATACCCAGCTCTCAAAATATCCTATTGAGGCCAAGGATATCCCTCTGGAGTTTCTTTGTGGTACTTTGAGGCATTGTTCATGGCTCTAGATGCATATAGTTGCATAAGTTGCATTGTTGCATAAAGTTGCATATAGTTGCATAAAGTTGCATATAGTTGGATAAGTTGCATATTTGCATATAGTTTCATATAGTTGCATTGTTGCATATAGTTGCATAAGTTGCATATAGTTGCATAAGTTGCATTTTTGCATAAATTTTCTTATAGTTCCATATAGTTGCATAGTTGCATATAGTTCCATATTTGCATATAGTTGCATACGAAATTGTCATATAGTTGCATATAGTTGCATAAGTCGCATATAGTTGCATAGTTGCATAAGTTGCATATAGTTTCATATAGTTTCATTGTTGCATAAAGTTGCGTAAAGTTGCATAAGTTCCATAAAGTTGCTTAAGTTGCATAAGTTGCATGTTGCATAAGTTGCATATAGTTGCATAAAGTTGCATATAGTTGGATAAGTTGCATATTTGCATATAGTTGCATATAGTTGCATTGTTGCATATAGTTGCATAAGTTGCATTTTTGCATAAATTTTCTTATAGTTCCATATAGTTGCATAGTTGCATAAATTTTCTTATAGTTCCATATAGTTGCATAGTTGCATATAGTTCCATATTTGCATATAGTTGCATACAAAATTGTCATATAGTTGCATATAGTTCCATAAGTCACATATAGTTTCAAATAGTTTCAAATAGTTTCATATAGTTGCATTGTTGCGTAAAGTTGCGTAAAGTTGCATAAGTTCCATAAAGTTGCATAAGTTGCATGTTGCATAGTTGCATATAGTTGCATAGTTGCATAGTTGCATATAGCTGCATACGAAATTGTTGCAATATAGTTGCATATAGTTGCAATATAGTTGCATATAGTTGCATAAGTTGTATTTTTGCATAAAGTTGCATATAGTTGCATATAAGTTGCATAAAGTTGCATAAGTTGCATATAGTTGCATAAAGTTGCATATAGTTGCATAAGTTGCATTTTTGCATAAAATTGCTTATAGTTCCATATAGTTGCATAGTTGCATATAGTTCCATATTTGCATATAGTTGCATACAAAATTGTCATATAGTTGCATATAGTTGCATAAGTTACATATAGTTGCATAGTTGCATAAGTTGCATAAGTTGCATAAAGTTGCATGTTGCATAAAGTTGCGTAAAGTTGCATAAGTTCCATAAAGTTGCTTAAGTTGCATAAGTTGCATGTTGCATAGTTGCATAGTTGCATATAGTTTCACATTTTCATATAGTTGCATACGAAATTGTTGCAATATAGTTGTATATAGTTGCAATATAGTTGCATATAGTTTCATAAGTTGCATAAGTTGCATTGTTGCATAAAGTTGCATAAAGTTACATATATTTTCATATAAGCTGCATATATTTGCATATCCCCCGACGCTCAGTGGATGATTGGATTTGAGACCTATCAAAGAGTTCGAGTGGGGATCGATAGTTTGGAAATCCATGATCCTAGAATTTCACATATTGGGAAAGCGCCTTTAGTGGCTGGTGGGAAATGGAGGAAAGGTTCGAGTTGGAAATACTATTGGAGGAGGGGGATCTATGGGGGGTGTCTAAACAGATTGATCCAACATGATGTTTTAAGATGTGACAATATGTCATAGAATGTGTGATTTTATTGGAAGTGATGTCTTTGATTGGTTTGGAGGATGAACAACTAGTGAATTTGTGAAAAGGATGTCAGGATCCAACATGATGTTTTAATATATGACAATCTATCACATAATGTGTGACTTTATTAGGATTTTTGTACTTGGTTTGGTTTGTAGGATGAAAAACTAGTGAATTTACGGTTTTGAGGCCAAGTGGGACAAGGGATTGTGAGATAAGTGGTGTGGTTTTAACCATTGGAGGAAGAACGTGTAAAGATATACATTTATGCATGTTTTAAGTTGTTCAAATGTGTTAGGGTGAGAAAGAGAAATAGCCCTTATGGTTAATTTATATCATTTTCCATATTTGAAGAGAGTATATGTATTAATTCTATCATCATAGAGATCCCTACATTGTTGTTGGCATGGGAGACCTAGTATCAAATCAGAACAATCAAGTGGAGAAATGTCACAATCATAGTGTCTTGGAAGAGTCTCATGTAAAACATAATATTACTGCATCATAGTGTACCCCTTTTGAATCACCATTAAATGAGCTTCCAATCAAAATTTATAATAATTCTAAGTTGATAGACTTTGTAAAGCCCTAATTTGGGGTTTGCTTTATTGTTCGACCTTGCATTTGTTATAGCCTTATCAATTATAGTATTATATTGATTAGACTTGTATAGGATGTAATATGATATATCCTTTATAGGTTTCCATTGATCCCATGCAATTTGGATCTTCCAATGGAATGTTATAGTGCAATTTCCAAAACCTTTTATTTCTTCCCTGTTTTAGGGGAGCGAACTTATATGCCCTATCACATTACACCTATAGCACTTCAAGATTTGGACCTATAATACCCTACTCCATCCTCTTTCTAATGGAATTAATTTACTTAAATTGAATGACTCAATATTAGATATGATATTTTTGGTAGAACCTATTCTTTAAGCAAGGTTTGGGACTAAGAAAAAACACTAACTTCTACAACATGTAGTGTAAAAATATAGTGAATTAAAACCTGAAATTTTTTACCATAGATACTTTGATGTTTCTCCTTTTCAACATTGCAAGTCTTATGCCAATTCAATATCACAAAAAAATATTAGAGAGAAAATGCTATAATGATTCATCTAGAAGTGCCCAAACCAAGGTTTGTCCACTATGATCTCAAATGTTATGGTCCAAATAACCCATATTGCATAAGAATAGAAAGAATAAGTATTGCCACACCTTGAGAATGATATAAAGTGAATGAATATTGATTCCACTTCATGGAAGTGTCCTCCTTTACACCTTATGTTTACAAATAACTCTTGATAATCCATGGGTACAATTATAAAAAATGATCCTATCACTTATGAAAATAATAACAATGCAATGGCCCAATACCTCAAGGATTAATAGGATGACACCATGATGGTGAGACAACCTTTAAGGCATCACTAACAAATTGGGAGGGAATGTCTAAAGAGTTTCAAATCATAGAGACCAATTTCAAACATGTGTTAGACTCTGAACAAGAATACATAGACCAAAAGCTTGACTCACCTAAAGCATCATCAGGAAAATCCAATTGATTGAGGAAGGTTGTCAAGAGTAAAGGGTGATGTATTCAAACATTCTATAAAGAGATATACCTAGACCTACGTAATAAGGAGAAGAAGTAGAAAAATGCTAAAAATAAGTGGCAATGTGATATATCAAAGTTGTCAACTTTTGATGGCACTAGGGGTTTGAATGATCATATATTTGCTTGTAATACCCATTGGGAAGTTGAGAAAAGCATTAAAATATCCACCTAGTGGATCACATTCAAAGGTACATTATGAGGCACCATACTCAAATGGTATTACAGGGATAACAAGCAACTAGATTTGTGACGTTGGGATGATGTAGTCAATTAGTTCAAGGAAGTACTAGATGGATATCTATATACTGAGAATTTAGCATTTACAAAGTTGAGAAGCATTAGATGCTTGAAGGGAGAAATGGTACAATGATACAACTTTGTATTGAAGGATATTTTTGGTAAGATGAAATATAATATCTAGGAACTTGTATGCATGGATTGGATTTGAACTCTAAACTCTAAATTAATAACTAATCATGTTTAAGAAAACAAGTCGACATCATATCAAGAAACCCTAAACATGACCATAGAAATGGAAGATGACATGGAACCTAATGCACATTATAAAGAACCACAAAATGAGGATTGGGTCTAGAATTTTTTTATCGAATCCAAGTGACCCTAATTGAAGAAAATAAAGGAGGGAAAAAAATCTAGTGATAATGGGAAACCTAGTAAAAGAGACAAGAACCTATAGAAGTTGAACATATTCTACTTTTTTTCACATCCAATACCACTAAGCACTATTAAAAGAACTCCAAGTTCAACTTGAAAAACCAAGGCTATTTTTTGGATTGCAAAAGATACTAGGATGATTAGGACAACATTAATACAAGACACTAATACAAGGAGTCATGAAAAGAACATAGTGTGTATCAATCCCAAGATAAATGAGGTAGCTCTTATATGATGGGGTATGGGGAAACATTCCCAACAACTGTATCTTTAGTGTTCCAGGTCAGGTATGTTGTTACTTATGTGGGCTCAATATACAACATTGTCCTTCGTTGAAAGATCCACCCCCAAAGTCCTAATAGATGATACAAGTAGTCATTGATGAGATGCACAATGATAATGATCTCCTTCAGATTATCTATTATCGTAGTTTGAAAACCCCTGCTTCCAATACTCAATCATCCCATCTTTAAATTCTTGAAAATGACCAAATTTGAGGAATTTTAATTTATGGAAAGGGAATTTGGAGCAGAGAACTAAAATTAGGGGCTTTTGTGAGGATGCAAATATTGTTAAACATCGCTTTTGTGAGAATTACACTTCGCTTTTGTGAGGATGTAAATATTGACAAACCTAGAATAGTTGGCTTTCTCTAGAAGAATGTTTTATGGGAATTTAGTGCATTTTACAAATCTAGGTAGGAAAGTTTTGAAGTGCCAAAAAAAGGCGTAAAGTGTCATTTGGGCCAGCTTGTTTCTCTCATCTAAAGGTGACGTTGGAGTGTTAGATTTCAAGATGTCATTATTCATATGAAGGACTACAACTTTCCACCTTTATTTATATATTTCATATTAATATAAAACCATCTATGTGCATTTTAAAAGGATGACTTAGCTCATATGTGTGCCCTATTTTAGGGAAGATTTGAATTACATAGAAGATAGTGACAATTTTTGGCACATGGTAAGAATGTTGAGCTTGGGAAGTGATATTTGGGAACTCTGCAAGCCCATTATGAAAAAATCCCTACAACCATTACATTCCATCAAACCATATTTCTATCAAGAATTTCATCAAACAATTAGCATGCACACTCAAGTGATAGGAGAAAGAAGTCAAACCATATTTATCCCTTGTGTTTTCCCTCCCCCCATGCGCCCTCCTCCTATGCACCCTTGATCCGGATTGTTTTCAGCACGAAATGAGAGCGGAGATATAATAAAGATATGCACAGAGATATTGCAGATATTCAATAATATAACAGAAATGTATCAGAGATGCAACCATAAACACAGATATACAGTAATACATGATTTCTATTA
>JASDQU010421896.1:0-10150 GCA_032191745.1 Picea mariana
TCTCTTCTGGCTCTATCTGTTCGACCTCCTGCATGAAATCCTCACAATATTATTTATTCCCAAATAGAACCTCCAATATGGTCCATAATTCATTTGGATTTAATACTTGTGATTCTTCATATACTTGATGGAAAAGTTTGGGAGAAAGAAACATGCTGATACTTCCTATGGCCATATCTTGTCTATTGAGAAAATCATTTTTCTCATTGACAGAATCAGGCTCTACTTCCATTGCCATGGTTATTTGGTATAATCCTCTACATATAAGAAGAAGTATAATCTTTGGCTTCCATTCCAAATAGTTATGAGGCGTGAGAAGTATTTCCGATGAATAATCCATCTTTTTGTTGTCTTCAATCTTTTGTACCTACAAAAAATGATTTGGTGTAGCTTTTCTTAGCATTCCATCGGCTCTGATACCATGTAAATGTGTTGAACCTGCACAAAATAGATCTAGCTAGAAAATACTACACACATTTCCAGAGAGAAATTGAGAAAGAAGAAGCAAGATAGAAAGAATGGAAGAATTCTCATTAATCGTATTCCACACTCAAAGAGTGAATACTTTACAATAGATATAGGATACATGAGTAACTGATGAGCCATAGTGGTGGTATAGATTGATCTGGACACACACTAGTAGTTACAAGAGTAAATTGCCACCTAGTCTAGTCTCTCAGGCAGTTACGGGAGTGAACTGCCACCTAGCTGAGTTAACTAGTCAACTAGTCTTCAGTTAACTGACTGAACAAAGAGTAGTGAGTTGGTGATGATCTCAATGTTGCATGGTGACAAAACCAATGCAACATCTAAACTCAACTCAACTAGTCAAACTGAAGTGTCAACTGAAAGAGAATATTCTCCAGGTGGAATATTTTCCCCTAGAATATAGGAGACTGGATTATGACTAATAAAAAATGAATAACCTTAGGAAAAATAAATCCTAGGTGTGTGTGAAGTAACTCCAATAACAACACACCCTCCACAAAGGCACCCATAGATGAGACAATATGAACCATTGACGTGTCAAGAAACCCATGCCCAAAAGTACTACCCCATTCCACCTCATACTCATGCATGACTTAGAAAGGATATCCATGGGAATCACTCCTTGACTTGGGGATTGACCTACCCAATAGGGCACCATGAAAACCCTCTCATACTTAAATTTTAAAATTTTTATAAGGTCTTTGAGCATTTATTTAGTTTGAAAAGGAAGGATTTAATGCACATGTTTGGGTGGTTCTTTTATTAAATGTGGCTTACTTGGCATGATACATGTGACTTGTGGACCCTTGGGGGCTGTACTTGTTTTTCTTTGTAGGACCTTTCCTGGTGAAAGCTATTCATGGAGGAACTAAGCCACTTGGACCTCCATAGGGGTTTGAAATCCCATTGGTTGGATGTAGTGCGCCACTCATTGGAGGCTTTGGAAGATGAAAATTTCACTTGGGAAGGTGATTTTAGCACTTGAATGATTCTTGGAGCCATGAAGGAAGGATGGTGTCACCCTTATATTCCCAAACATCCCTCTTGGAAGGCATGACATCACATTAATCATGGAACATTTGGCATGTTTGACACTTTTGGAGATGTTGTGGGCTTGAATCCCCACTCTATTGCTTGATTTGGGGATGATGTGACACTCTTATAGCTTGACCTCCTATCCTTTGGAGGATTTTACATCACACATGCCACCTTTGAGAGGAGTTTTAGGGGCTTATGTGCCATCATTTAGTTATTTTGGTCATTTTGTAGCCTATCTAGGAAAAAAGACAAATCAATTTGGTAATTAAACATTGTAACTTAGGTTTTAGCCTAAATTTATGGATTTAATTATAAAGTGGATAAAATAGGGCTTGGTTTTTCCTCGTATAAATTTGAGGCAAGTCATTTGTCACAAGTTATAACTCATCACTTGGAAAATCATTCCTGGACTAATATTTTAGCCCTCTTGGGCAATTTGCTCTCTTATTTTTGGTCATTATGGATGCTACACTTGTCTATTGGTGGAATAAATGATAACAACTTCTCTTGGATGCTTTGTTTTGGCCAATTGTTGGAATTTATTTGATAATTAAGGGTTTTGCATGCTATCTCTTGGATTAGGTAAGGAATTTCTCCAATCTTGTGTTTTTCTTTTTAATTTCAAGGTTATACAATCAAATCCTAGGAGGAGTATAAGGGCATACACCCTCCATCAAGGAATTTTCTTCTATTGTTATTGAAAGGCCTCAAGGACTGCTTCGAGGAGTAAGAGGGTATATACCCTTGTAGGAATACCTTTCTAGGGTTCATCTTCTCTAGGGAGTAAGAGGGTTTACACCCCTGGAGAAATACCAAACCCTAGTTAACTTGGATTTCTAATCTAGACGATTTGGAGGTTTTGTGTCTTCTTTGGATTTATAAGGGTTTAATTCTCAAAGACACATTTTATTCTCTTTGTTTCCTAGGTTTTTGTCTAAGAAAGAGACTCCATTAACCCAATAGATAAGGCACTAATTGCATTGGAGATAGAATATTGTTGCATTGGTAAATTTGAAAGTTAAGAGATTGAATTGTTCAAGGTTGGATTTAAATTCTATGTGCTATTGGCTTCTCTTGTCCTCCAAGGGCGTCGGCTGAGTGATTGTGTTTTTGTAATAAACATTAATCCACAACCATTATGGATGCAACAAACTTACTCTCTCATACTCTTTTTCCACTTTTCTACTGTTGAAAATTACTTGTAATCTCTGATAATTGTTCTATTGATAATAAGCTAATGATTGGGTGGTTTAATTACTGATTTCAATGGATAGAATTTGTTGTTGTAGAAAATGTTTTCTAGAGTCATAGGGATGTTACAAAACTCTGTTGATAACACTCTTTTATAGCCCCTTATTTCCATCAAAGTTTGGGTTTAAACATTGGAATATGGTCTAATAGTTGTAAGCATTATTATCCAATATAATATGTTGACTTTGATGGTCTAATTTGCAACTATTATAAGTTTAATCTTATCGATATATCATTGTTTACTGTTGCAATTTTTGGACAACAAAGTTTCTTGTTTATTCCCCACTTGTCCTAAGGTTTATATCATCATAAATTATCTTGTTTTTCTTTGTCTAAGGGACACAACCTTGGCAACCATTTACCAACTCCAAAGACTCTCTCCTCAAGCCTCAAGTTCATCTTAGACATTGACCTATAAGAGTGTTCCTGTATTTCCTTGCTTCTCCCTTTGCAATCTCTCTAGGGTTACCCGAGAAGCCTCCCTTGTGTTGGACTTGTACATCACTAAAATGAGTGGGATATCTATTAAGGTGACAGTGAAAGGTGTCCCCAATTGTATCACACATTTTTCGCTTGGGTTGGGATTTTCCTAAACTACAAATTGTGTGATAACAGTACGGAATTTGTTGGGATGACAGCAAGTTTAGTGGAGGGGTATCTAAAGCCTTTTGTGACACCCACCGGGCATGCACGGTCCTTGGGCAGATTCTGTGATGGGATGGACGAAGAGAAGAAGGAGGGAATGATCGGTTGGGAAAAAACTTGTATTATGGGCATGGGTAGAAGCACCTTGGGGCATGATGGTGATGTGTGCAAGCCCAAGGGGGCACACACCCTTCTTCCCTTGCGACAGATGACTACAACTTATGTTGTGTTTGGGAAAGGAAGGGGAAACTTGGGAGCACACCCAAGGAGTGGACTTGTTTTCCATTGACAACATGGGTGCACAAGAGAGGTTGAACGATCCCATCGACACACCCAAGGAGAGTCATGGTGATCGTCACAAGGAAGAACACAAGGCAAGGGATGTGCACCCAAGGATGGGGTGCCATGGTCCAAGAGACACAACGATTGATGGGTTGGGTGCACAAACTTGTTGGGCGTGCCAGGTCCACGGAGGGGCCCGATGATTCGTTTGAGTGTGGGTTCGTGAAGGGGCATGACACACCCAAAAGACATGAAGTTTCACACAAGTGACTCTTGGATTTCCTATAAAATCACAAGGGCGCACAACCAAAGTCACAAGAATAAAGTAAAGGCAAGATACACGGAGGTATGAGGCTAGGCACATAAGTGGTGCTCACCTCAGGCTAAGGCGAGGAGGAGCACATGGGAAAGTCTTTGTGTGACTCTGGACAATTATGTTGTATGGGGAAACGTCATGCCCATTTATGTAACCGGGACAATAGCCCCATCTTTGTAAAACTTTGTTGTTATTTCACAATATAATAAATGAAGTTGGGTATTAGGCACACTTGGTGCCGCCAACACTATATCTGTGTCTTTTTTGTTTCACATGTTTTTTTTTTATATAGAGTAAGGATAATTCTTGGTTTGGTTGAGCCAAGTTGCCAAGTGAAAATCGTCACGATGTGTCCATAAAATGCAAAKATTAGACTTGGMCATGACTCATGGGAGCGTAACAATATCCATGTTAAGAGGAGTTGACAAAGTAGGGGCCAACAAGTTTAATGTTTCAGTGTTCAGCGGGATCGTTGTGGAACTTTTACCACCCGTCCATATATATATAGAGAGAGGGGAATTAGACACCGAACTATCTTACATTTTTCTTTTCAAGTAATTGTACTTGACTCTAATTAGACACCAACTATCTTAGATGTTTCTTTTCAAGTAATTGTACTTGGCTCTAATTTGGGACATTGATATCCACGATCAAGTCGTGCCCATGTGACATAACAAAACTAGAACCAAACATGGTTGATGACTATGTTGTAATAGATCCTGATGATGCATGGAAGATAGCTTCTGATGATGAGTGGGAGGCAGATTCTAAGGATGTTGAATCAGAGGAGGAAAATTGTTCAATTTATGGTTCGCTCGACCCAACAACAAGATTCTCAACTTCCACCACATCTTTGCCATGTGAAGAAGCAATTGTCCTCGCATACCCTGGAGACCATAGAGAAGATGCACTTATCTCCTGAATCATATAATCTTTGTCTATAACTCATTCATTTTTCTTCCCGTAATGAGGCTACGTTAGTCTCTCCAGTTTCTTCAACAAACAACAAGACTGACTATATATTCACAGAGTATGCAAAGTTGTTCCTGGAAGATCAATAGGATAATGGAAGCTTACGACCGGGAAGAAAACGATCATGAGAATATACCGATATAAGACAGTATGGAATCAGAATTGACCCACATTCCATTGCAAGCTCGTCAAACGATCATTCTTCACGTTCCATTAGATTCAAAATTATAGTCATAATAAAATAGAGTCTCTGTAGATTGTTGTAGTATATTTCGTTTCTTAAAAACATAAGTTTAATAATAGATACATTGTTGTAGAAAAAAGTTACTCGTTATCATTCCTTTCATGTTTAAGTAACATACTGTTAAACAAATGTCAATTTGACATATCAAATCGTGATTAAAAAAAAAATGAAAAATAGTCATTGGAAAGCTAACAAAATTCTTCACAACTTTTGTTTTTACTATAAAGTGAAATTCTAAATAAAAAAAATACCTTTGTATACCGGAAGTTGAAGAAATTGTGAAAACACAGTTTTTTTTTCTCATAAAAGAAGCAAAAGTGTAACCCATCTTCATGATTTTACCCTGGAACTAGACAGAGAGAAGAAAGTCCATGATTGAAGAGATAAAACACAAAACTATCACTGCTCCCATGTTGAAGATGCCAAACTTTGAGCAATCATTTGAAGGGCAGATGGATGAATCAAAATTTTCCATTGGATGGATTTTAATGCAAGACATACATATGGTTTCCTTTGAGATAATAAAGCTCCAAGATTGGAAATAAATATACCATGTTCATGAGAAGGAGATGCAAATAGTTGTACGTTGTTTGTAGACTTGGAGACACTACTTGTTGGGAGAGTCATTTTTTGTGAAGACATACAATGTTGCGACGAGTTACTTCACGATGCAGCTAAAGTTTTCACCCAAGCAGGAAATGTGGAAAGTGTTGGAATGCTAATAGGGGGTGAATCAATATGAGCACTTTATTATCACTTTTAACCACACTATGTAATCATTAATTTCATCAGAAATATATCATCAATATATCATGAGAAATATAAATCAAAAGAGCATAATAGACATCCACAAAAACATAGTAGGCCAAAATTTACGTGGAAAACCAAATGGGAGAAAGCCACAAAATTATTTTCTTATATATCAAAAGAATACATTCTTTGGAAGCACCAACTTCCCAATTCTCTAGCTACAACTGGAAGGAGGCTACAACCCCTTATTTAGAGGATTCAACCTGAAGGAAGATACAACTCCCTGAATTATTTGGATCCAATAAGAAGGAGGCTACAACCCCTTGATTCTCAAGCTCCAACCTAAAGGAAGCTCCAAATCCCTATGTTCTCTGGCACCAACCAGAAGGAGGCTACGACCCCCATTCATTGCCCTGTCATGATGCCCTGAAATATAAATGTAGACCAAAGTGTCACTACCATTGATATTGTTAATGTGTCTGATAATCAACCTATAATCAACCTGTCATCCAATATGTCACTGTCACATCAACTTGTAACTTATTGTTAAGAACCAAATATCAAAATAGCATAAAAAGGCTTAGAATAAGTACTCAACTCCTTGACAAAGAGACAATTTTAGATAATAAGCCTCTTCGAGGGGGAAAACTCCTTATACACCACATAAATTTACAAATACAAGATGATTCCAAATGAAAAGGTCTCCTTGGTATATATAGGAGACTAGGAGGTAGAATTAGAACTAACGGACCCAAGCCAACATAAATAAAATAACAATACTAATATAATATGCCCCAATGAAGGGATAATGTTCCACTATTTAGGGCTTAACATGCCCCTCTCCTTCAAACAAGTGTTGTCCACCATGCTTGAGTATTTCTGGATGCTTCTTTATAAAATACTCATCTTACCAAGTGGAATCTTCAGCAGGTAGTTTCCTCCACTTAATGAGATACTCTGAAATGGATCTATTCCTCAGCTGGTGAATTATTGTGTCAGTGATAGCTTCAGGCTCCAATATGTTTTTTCCTTCCTCGTCAAGTTATGGAATTATAGTTTGAAATGATATCTTGTCACCTATAACATTTTTTAATCATGAAACATGGAAAACGAGGTGTAGTCGTGAAGCTGCAGGAAACTCCAATTTGTATGTCATAGTACCAATATTTTGCAACACCTTATAAGTGAAGATTTTCTAAGGTCCTAACAGGATTTCATCTAGGTATGTCTTTGACCTCAATATGGATCTAAGTTTCAACTGTCCAACAATGTTTTGTTGTTGTTTTATAACAACAATCTGTTCAAGAACTTTGGTGTTGTTTTGTTACGGTTACATATCCTTTTAAGGTGCTCTAGCATGTAGTTTTAGTGACAAACAGGTTATAACATGCATACCATAAATATGTAACACAACTCTCAGATATTTACAACTAAAATAGTGTTGTTCTAAATTCTATCATACATGAAATGGACACAATGGTTTTTGGTCAACATGACCCTGGACAAACCCCCCCCGGGGAAAACCTATTTGGAATATAAGTCTATATATGTGATGTAAATAATGTGGAATACAACAAGTACATGAAACAAATGAACCTGATACAATGGAAACTGCTCTCAAGCTTCTATACAAGTCCAGGAAGAAATATGCACCCAAGCATGGTGTGCCCTCCTCAAATGTTTCTAAATTTCACTGAAGTGAAGCGCCCTTGCTCCCTGAAGCTCTGGTAAAGAAATCCTTGCACAAAAATACGAATGTGTGTGCTACCTCTCCAACAAAATTGTCCTCAAAGCAATATGACAACTGCAAGACCTCGCTTCTATAAGTGCGCCCTCCTCCAAGCAAGAACAACCACCACAATATAAATAGGGTATAAGCCTCCATGAGTCCTCCATGAAAGGAGGCACCCAAGCTCTCCTCAACCATAGCCTCCATCCTCATCTCGATTCTCTCTCTCAAACTCTCCAAGTGAACATAAGAGTGATTTGGCCTCTCTTGGCCCTATGTGCCCCTCGTGAACTTCCATAAGAAAACCTAAAATATGGATGGATGAGATCATCCCATCCAATATATAATGAAAGGTTGAGATCATCCCACAATAATCTCACTCACAAACCCACTTTGGTTTAAGTTCCCTAAGTTCACTTTATGTCTCCCAATTCACCCACAAAGTGAATTAATAATCATTTTAGGCTAAAATGACCAAATTTCACTTTTGACTTAAATATCTTAGGTCAAAGTGAAATTAGACATAAAGTACAAGGTACATAGTACCAAATTATTTCCCACTTATGGTTAGAGACTCCAAACCACAACGGGGCCACTTCCCAAGGTACACAAATCTCAACAATAAGGGCCATAGTACTTTGGTGATAATTTATTATCCTTCTTAGCTTTCTTGAGGGACTTCTGTTTGTATGGTTGTAGTGTTAAAAATGCCCAATCCCCTACTTTAAAACTTCTTTCACTACAATTTTGATCCGCTTGTTGTTTCATGCGATTCTGTGCCATGGTTAGGTTTTCCTTTAAGAGTTGGAGAACTTGTTGTTGATGTTTGATGTGATCTTCCACAGCTTGAACCTTAGATTTTTCTTTTAGAGAAGAAGTGATGGAAGGTGGGTGATATCCATAGAGTGCCATAAATGGTGTCATTTTTTTTGCAGTATGAAAGGAAGTGTTATACCACGATTTTTCCAAGGCTAACCACTTGAACCATTGTGTTTGTTTATCAAAGACAAAGCAACAAAGGTAGCCTTCCAATTTTTTTTTCACTATCTTGGTTTGTCCATCATATTGAGGATGATAAGATGAGTTATGATCCAATTGAGTACCCAAACAAGAAAATAATTATGTCCAAAAATGTACAGTGAAGATGGGATCTCTGTCACTTACAATAATATTTGGGCTTCCATGTAGCTTTTGAACTGTCTCCATGAATGTGGTGGAAATTGTACTGTCTTTGAAAGGACGAGAGAGTGAAAAAAATTGTGCGTACTTGGTCAGTCTATCAACAATCACCATGATGACACTCTTTCCTTCAGACTTATGTAACCTTGTGATGAAATCCATGGAAACATCCTCCCAACGTTGACTTGGGATGACTAATGGTTGTAAAAGAGTTGGGGTCTTAATTGTTTCCACCTTTTTTTGTTGGAACAAAACATTCTTCCACAAACCTTTGAACATCATTTTTAAGGCCATCCCAAAAAAAATACCTGTTGACACTATGGTAGGTTTTCAAAAATCATGAGTGCCCTCCTATCGGAGAGGTTTTCAATTCCAATAGTACCTTTTATTTGACTTGGGAGTTCTTACATAAATATAAGAGATCTTTGTACCATAGTGAATCATTTTTCCATGTAAATGTATCGGATGCACTGGAATCCTACCAAAAGCTTTGAATCAGAGTCCACACATTTTTTTCATTCTTCCATTCATCCCTTGCTTATATTATCCAATCAAGTTGGATGATCGAGATAACACAGAGAAAGGCCTCAACATCTTCATCCATTCTTGAGAGTTCATTTGCCACAACATTTTTCTTCCCTTTTTTGTAGATGATTTCAAAATCATAACCCAACATCTTGGTCACCCATTTTTTTTGTTCTTTTGAAGATAGTCTTTATTCCAAGAATTATTTAAGACTATAATAATCTTTTTGACCTTGAAGTACCTACCTATTACGTAAGGGCACCATTTATTCAATGCATGTAGTATTTCCATCATTTCTTTCTCATAAATGGGTTTGTGTAAGTCCTTTCCTTTGAGTGTATGAATTTCAAAAGAAAGGGCCCTTCCTTCTTGCATTATAACAACACCAATGTCATTTCATGAGGCATCACATTCCACAATAAATGTTTTTTTGAAGTCCGGTGTGATCAAGACATGAGCTTTCCACATCGCCTCTTTAAGTTGTTCAAAATCTTGAGTTGCCTCTGGAGTACATGAAAATGCATCCTTCTTAGTTAATGTCGTTAAAGTTGTTGCTATTGTTCCATAGTTCCGAACAAACTTGCAGTAGTAACCTGTCAAACCCAAAAATCCTCTAAGATTCTTCAATGTTTTGGGAATCGTCCAGTCCATCATGGCCTTAATCTTGTTAGGGTCAACCTTGACACCTTTATGAGATACAATATGACCCAAATACTCTACCGCATTCACC
>JASDQU010421899.1:0-10125 GCA_032191745.1 Picea mariana
AGAGGAGGAATTGTTGGTTCCCAAAGATGAGTCTCAATATGTGGATCAACCACATGAGGAGGTTCATGGAGTGGAGGAAGCCACTCATGCAGAGCCATCCATCAGAAATGGCAAAAGGCGCACCGCAAAAGCTGATAGATTGAGACTAGATGTTACACAGAATGTAGGAGCCCCTACTTCATAGCACAGACAGAGATAGTCTCCTGATCGATTTACTGGATATGTGGCTCTCATGAGAAAATGTATTGTGACTGATCCATCTTACTTTTAGGAAGTAGTGCAAGATCCCACATGGGTAGATGCAATGGTGGAGGAGTATGACTCCATTGTCAAAAACAGTGCATGCGAAATTGTCCCAAGACTGGTCGACAAATCAATGGTAGGTTCAAGATGGATCTATAAGGTAAAGCAAGTTGTTGATGGGAGTGTGGAGAAATACAAGGCCAATTTTGTGGCCCGGGGCTTCTCACATATCGAGGGAATAGATTATGATGAGACCTTTGCACCTGTCGCAAGGTACTCTTCCATAAGATCCATCTTTGCACTCTCAGCGCATATGGGTTGGTGCATTCATCAGATGGATGTAAAAACTATGTTTCTCAATGGGATCATTGAGGAAGAAGTGTACATTGAGCAGCTAGAAGGTTTTGAGACCTTTGACAGGGAGTCGCATGTGTGCAGACTCAAGAGAGCGTTGTATGGGTTGAAGCAAGCACCCTGTGCTTGGTACACTCGGATAGACAGTTATTTCACCGTATTGGGCTTCACCAAAAGTGAAGCGGATGCAAACCTATACCAAATTGTGGTGGAGGGTAAGCTTTTAATCATTGTTCTTTATGTTGATGATTTAATACTGACTGGTGATGAGCAGTTGATACACTCATGTAAGGAGGATCTTGTAAAGGAGTTTGAGATGAAGGATTTGGGCCTTCTTCATTATTTCCATGGATTGGAAATATGGCAGCGAGATGGTGAACTTTTTGTGTCTCAAGGAAAGTATGCAAGGGAGATATTGGGTAAGTTTCACATGGAGGGATGCAAACCCATGGATACTCCTCTTCCAGGAAACTGGAAGAAAGAGGATGCTACTTCTAGAGAGGTAGTGGATTCTACTGTCTATCGACAGTTAGTGGGTTCGCTAATGTATATAATGAACACTAGACCGAACATTTTCTATGCGGTTAACCAATTGAGTCAAGCGATGGTTAATCATACCAAGCTCTTTTGGAAGGTGGGTAAGCATGTTCTGAGATACCTGAGAGGCACATTTGAGTATGGATTATGGTACATACAAACGGATGAGGTGAAGTTACATGGATTCATGGATGCAGATTGGGTGGGCAGCCCAATGAACAAAAAGAGCACATCAAGGGGGATCTTTAGTATGGGATATACATTTGTTTCTTGGTACAGCAGGAAACAGAGATCTGTGGCACTCAGTTCAACAGAATACATGGCAGTGAGTCAAGCCGCATGTGAGGCTATCTGGATGAGAAATATCTTGGTTGGTTTGGTTGGTTCTCATTTAGATCTGACGGTGATTCATTGTGATAATCAGAGTTGCATTAAACTCTCGATTAATCATGCTTTTCATGATATATCTAAGCATATAGATATCTAGTATCATCATCTCAGAGATTGTGTGCAGTGGAAGATCATGTTGCTTCAATACATTCCTATGGAAGATTAGGATGCAGACATTCTGACGAAGGCGCTCACCAGGAGCAAATTCGAATACCATAGAAACATTATTGGGGTGAAGGATAATCCCTTTCTTGTTGAGAGGGAGTATTGAAAAGTCAACAAGAAATGTGTGTCTAATTTATTTTTCCCTTAAATAAATTGGACAACAAATACTAATCTATTATCTCATAATTACTTGAAAATAGTTAACTGGAATGGAAAATCAGTTAGCTATAGGAAATTTGAGTTCAAAGGTTGATTGGTGGGACATGGAAGTTGTATTAGTTGTAACTAAGTGACTTGAAGTTGTAACAGATTTATAAGTGTAGTTATGTGAGTTGTGAAGTAGTTTAACTCAGTTAAGTGAGTTAAGCTCAGTTGTACTAGTTGTAACTGAACTTACACTAGTGAGAGTTCAGTGAATTAATTATTAATTAATTCACAATCAGTGGTCTCACATGCAACTGAAGATTTACCACTGTTAACTACATGCATGTCGGATCCAGTGGAGACCCAGTTGAGATAACAGGTGAAAGGGACAGTTTGGCTATCAGTTGTGATTTGAGTGAAGTGCACTCATGCGATCACACACACAGTGGATGTGCCCATGAGAAATGTGCAACCTAGGCAAGAGGGATTTGAATTCATTGCAGGGATTTTCATTGCATGGATTGCGCAGAGGAGGCAGGATGTCTGGAGGCAAAGAATTGGCACATGTATTTGTTGATTTTTGTATGACAGTGTGAAACGATTGTATTGTACTGAGAGCTCTTGGATTAGAGTTTTGTATGAAATTGTTTCATGATCCATGATATACATAATATATGATAGTGTGGTTTTTATCTTTATGCTTTCCCAGTAAAACATCTGTGTTATGTGTGATTGATCTTTCTTCTTGATAATTCAATTGGCGATCTAACAGTGGCATATAATTGTTAGATCAAGAGAATCCAGGAAATACATAATTTGTATTAAAATTTCTACAAGGAGGAGCACCTAAAGAGAAAATTTAAATTTTCTCATTTTCTCATGAAAGTGAGTGCTTCTCATCCCCTTACACTTGGTAATAACTATCTCAAGGTGAGCATGCTTCCAAATTTCTCTTGTATTTCTCAACCAATGTTCTAATCACATTGAGCTCCATGTTGTTGATGTTTGTAGCATCGAACATGTCTAAGTGTATAAACGTGTGGAAGTCGTCCAAAGCCTTCAACCTTAGTAATTTACTTTAATTATAGGAATTTTTAAAGTAAAGTGTTTTTATAATTAAAGTGATTTTAATTTAATGAAATGCTAAAGTTATTAGCATTAGTGAATTAAATGAATCTTAGTCATTGCTCTAAAGTGAGTTGAGATCTAATCTCAATTATTAATCACTTTGGAGATTAGGATTATGTTTGATTCGGTCATAACTCAATATTATAAAAGCAAGGCTAGTTGAAGAAGAAAGGCATCCACTTGAGGAGCAAATAATGACTTTTTCTCTAGTGATTGAGTCATGAAGGACTATGACTCAAGAGGATCATCCACTTGGGATAAAATAAGGACTTTTTCTCAAGTGCATGAGTCACAAAGGATAGTAACTCAAGGGGATTAAGGATAGAGAGCACAAAAGGAATTTTGCTCAAATGCTTGAATCATGAAGGATTGTGATTCAAGGGGATCTCAACAAAGATGAAGAAGGGCTTTCATCTAGAGATCAAGTCCAAATGAGGAAAGTGAAAAGGTGCAATAGAAGGAGAAAATGCAGCAGCCATAAATCAAAGGACCAATTTCTAGGCCGTGCATATCACAAGCAACGAATTTGAGCAATTTCACACATTGTACAATAGGTCATATGTGTAGGAAAAATGTCCAAGGCATGTACATACATGTCGTACAGTGGTCCAAGGCGCGTGCATACACGTTAGACAGATGGTCCAGAGCCCGTACATACCCGTCGGGCAGGAACCCCAGGGTGTATACATATGTGTTGGACAGAGAGTTGGGGGCACATACATATGCTCTGCACAGGTGGGACAGGGCGCGTATATATTGTACAAGTCCATCCAGTGACAATTCAATAGATGGTTTCTTTAGGGCTTGAGTTGCTAGGTTTGTTGTATTTGTGCTTTATCCTCAATGAACATTTTCCAGTAAGGGAGCTCTTATAAGCTTGGAATCATTATTTAATGAAAATATCATTTGACGAGGCAATATTTTTGTGTGTTGTGTGAAGTTTGATTTCTTATTTTTTGCTTTTGTTTTTTTATTTCTAGCCGGTGTATTTTATTTTGTGTGATGTAATTTATTCATCAACAAGGAAAAGCACAAGGTAGTAATTTATCTAGGTGTTGGGGATAGTGATATTTTTTGACATGGTATCAGAGCGTGATCAATTCAACATGGTATAAGAGATTGCACTATGAGAGGGAGACTGATTTTAGATACACAATAGTTTATAACGACAGATCTATTAGATATGATTTGTAGCAGTGGGTGTTTAAATGACCAAACATAGTTCCACAATAGTTTGTAATGGATCTGTTGGATATGCAAGGAGATCTATAAACCAACAATGAAATTCATTGAAATCTTAAGACACAAAGGACTATAACTCAAGAGGATCTCGACAAGGGTGAAGAAGGAATTTCATCTAAAGATTGACTCAAGGGATAATACATCTATTTGGAGTCAATGAATCATAGAGAGAGAAAAGAAAGATTTTTTCTCAAGGAGATCTCAGCAAGGGTGAAGAAGGACTTTCATCTAGAGATTAATGAAGTCTAAAGGAGAAGGAAGCAACAACAGACAGATATGGGAAACAGAGAAACAATAGGTATAGCTACAAATCGGGATGTAAAGAGCCAGAGCAACGTCATATGCATCATATAAGAGTCCAGGGCACATATATATGCATTGCAAAAGTGTAGAAGGGCACGTACATACACATCACACAAGTGTTGCATGGCACATACATACGCGTCAGACCAGTGGTCAGGTGTGTGTACATACACGCAACACAATGGACACATGTGCGTACATACATGCAATGCAGTGGACACATGAGCATACATATGTGTTGTGCAGGTCGTACATGGAATGTACAGATCTTACCGGACACCAATACATGGTCATACAACAGGGGCAAAGTTGTTGGGATGCAGGTGTTGGTTGTATTTTTCTTTTCTTGATGGGAAGAAAATATGACAGGAGCACGGGAGTCATTCAATAATCTAATGGATAAGGACTTGAGATCCATGTGGAGCTTGGTGATGATTCCAAGTATGTAGTGAAGGGGGAAGGAATAATTTTGTTCCAGCTTGATTCAAGTAGTTTGTTGAAATCCTGGGATGTGTTATATGTACCAAGACTAAAGAAGAATTTTCTCTCAATATCAGTTATGGAGAATGGGGGTTTTGTCAAGAAAGGGAAAGTACTCATACATTCAAAGGGAGTTAGCCCTAACACAACGTTGAGCATTGGGGTTAGAGAGGGAAATTTATACAGGTTGAAGGGAAAGCATGTTCATGCCTTGGTACATGACAATGACAACTTGTGTGAGTTATGACACAGGAGGATGGACATGTGCAATACAGGGCATTGTCGATTCTGAGGTCGATTGTCACTAGTTTATAGATTTTATTGTTGAGCAATAGAGCGTGTGTAGAGGGTGTGCACTTGGCAAGAATGTCAAGGTTACTTTTCCAAGTAAGAGAGTGGGTCCATGGGGATCTTGGATCTTATACATTTAGATGTGTGTGGACCGAGGATGAGGAGAAGGAGGCTCTAAAGGGAGAACAATGTTCAGAGACTTCCAGTTCAAGGAGTCAACCTTTAGGTGGGGAGGAGGAGTTATCCCCTTCTAGTTCTCTCAGGAGACCCAGATGGTTCATGCAGCCATTAAGGAATGCTCATGAGCATGTTGAGGCCCCTAGGAGCATATTTTGGGAGAGCAGGTCTCCGAAGAAGTTTTCAAACTTAATGGCACTAATGAGTAGCATAATTGATTCTGAGTCTTCCAGTGTTCAAGAAAAAGAAGACCGATAGGTTGGTTAGGATGCCATGGTGCAAGATGATGTGTGGGACATTGTGCCATGATCGAAGGGACAACCAATTCCAGGTGGCCCTTCCATAAGTACCTTCCTTGCTAAGAGGGAGTGTTAATGTTTGTAGCATCGAACAGGTAATTCCACACTGATCTAAGTGTCTAGACGCGTGGAAGTCGTCCAAAGCCTTCAACCTTAGTAATTTTCTATAATTAAAGGAATTATTAAAGTAAAGTGCATTTATAATTAAAGTGAGTTTAATTTAATGAAATGATAAAGTTATTAGCATTAGTGAATTAAATGAATCTTAGCCATTGATCTCAAGTGAGTTGAGATCTAATCTCAATTGTTAATCACTTTGGAGATTAGGGTTATGTTTTATTCGGTCATAACTTAAGATTATAAAAGCAAGGCTAGGTGAAGGAGAAAGACATCCACTCGAGGATCAAAGAAGGACTTTTTCTCTAGTGCTTGAGTCACGAAGGACTACGACTCAAGGGAAACATCCACTTGGGAGAAAAGGACTTTTTCTCAAGTGCTTGAGTCACAAAGGATTGTGACCCAAGGGGATCAAGGATAGGGAGCAAAGGACTTTTTCTCAAATTATTGAGTCACGAAGGATTTTGATTCAAGGGGATCTCAACAAAGGTGAAGGAATTTCATCTATAGGTCAAGTCCAAAGGAGGAAAGTTAAAATGTACAACAAGAGGAGAAAAACCGGCATCCAGAAATCAAAGGACCGATTTTTGGGTTGTGAAGATCGCAGGTTGCACATCTGGGCAGTTCTGTAGATTGTACAGTAGGTCATACACGTAGGACATATATTTAGGGCACATACATATGTACCAGAAAATGGTCCAAGGCGCGTACATACGCGTCAGAAAGGTGGTCCAAGGCACATACATACGCACCTAGTAGGAAGCCCAGGGCACATACATACACATCAGACTTAGAGTTAGGGGCATGTACATACACTCTACACGGGAGGGATAGAGCGTGTACAGGTCATACAGGTCCATCCAGGGACAGTTCAATAGAGGGTTTCTTCGAGGCTTGAGTTTTCAGGTTTTTTGCAGTTGTATTTTATCCTCAATGGGTCATTTTCCAAGTAAGGGAGCTTTTGTAAGCTTCGATTCATTATTTAATGAAAATCTTATTTGAAGGGCAATATTTATGTGTTTTGTGTGAAATTTGATTTTCTGTTTTTTTCTTCCACTGTTTTATTTCCAACCAGTATATTTTATTCTATGTATTGTAATTTATTTATAACAAGGAAAAACACAAGATAGTAAAATATTGGTGTTGGGGATTGAGATTTTACACATGTGATCATTCTTTGAACCTTTCTCCCTATGAAAGACGTCATAACTCCCATTTAACCCCAAATATTTATTTTGATTATGAAAAGGCAAGACTAAATATCTGATTGAATTCATTAACTACACCGACAAGTCCTTACCTTTCAATTGGATATAACTCTCACACTCGAGTACATGAAATGATTAGAAAACAAGTGAGGCATCTCATTCTTGATCTCCATAGTGTCTAAAACTAATTTGTGTCATCATAATTGAAATTTCCCCACTAAATATTATTTTTTATAATTCTTGATTTATCTTAAATTAATGGACATTATTTAATTACTTAATTCAATGGACATTTTATTTAGTTTTAGTGAAGTTCTAATAGAAACCTTTTGTATTTATTTTCTAGGGTTGTGCATGGTAGGGACAAAATGAATGAAGATTATATCGAGGATGATAATTAGAGATGTTCAACATAACACTATTGTTAATTGTCTAAGACATATAGGATACAATATTGCTCATATTTTCATGTATATTATTTTTTTAACTTATACTTTATATTTATATTTATGGTTTTGCATATATATATATATATATATATATATATATATATACTTTATTTATAATCTAGATTTATGGATTCACAGACATACTCATCATTTCTTTATCTGACCAATTAAATATTGATATATAAAATTAATTAAAATCATATATGAAATAATAAATCATGTAATAATAATTAGTATTTAATTTTTTCTAAGGGGTTAGTGCAATTGGTTGTTCCTAATGTTGTTGGGCATTTTGATTGTTCTATTTCAGCAATTGCATGCTACGTACCCTCTGAGGCAAGGTGCACTAGTCTATACCAATGGGTTTACTAGGAATGACATTAAAAAATGTAGGGAAACATCCCTTCGGTTTCTTCATGGAGTTTTCCTTGGGAAAAAAAATAATCAATATTTGATTTCAATGAATCGTATATTAACAACAATATTTTAGTAATATTTTTAAAATAAAGAATAAATATATGGGAAATGAGGAACCACTTCCCATATGTCTTTTATATAAATGTATTTTTTCAACACAACTAAGACTAAAGTAGTGTCTGAGTAAAAGTGACGCAAAAATGACATTAAAATTGATATTTAATTAGACTCTAATATTTACATTTTGGAAGATGTTTTGGTATACATTTGATGCCCTACTTTAGGCATTTCAATGGACATTTAAGAAACATTTTTTTTGCATATTCATTGTAGGTGTATCTTTAGCTTCAACAAAGTTGTCATGGATGTTTCAATGGTGTCAAATATGAACAGTGTTATTATTTTTTTCATCGTTGTAAATAAAAAAATTGCCACCATACCACCTAGTTTGTCACCTAAACAGAGAAAATTGCAAAAAAAGGAAATTTGGAAAAATAACTATTTTGGTGGTAAATTGGATTGTAATTTGGATGGTATTTTCTCTAAAAAAAAATTGGTATCCTTGTTTAATTATCCCTATCAAACTCATGTTCATAAGTCCTATAAACCCTTATATCGCATGTGATCCTTATGCTAATAACACTTATTGTTTCCATTCTAGTAACACCTATAACCTTTATGATCATTGTGCTAATTAGAATTATGGTCTCCTTTCTTATAACTCTTCTGGTCTTCATTCTAGTAACACATATAATCTTTGTGGTTCTTATGTTATAACATTAATTCTACCCATGCTAATAACCCTTATAAACCTCTATGGTCCCTATGTTTAAATCTTGTATAACACATATGATCTTATAATAATAACCCTTATAATCCCCATAGTTTCAATTTCAATTACCTTTATCACCATCGTGCTAATAACACCTTCAATCCCTACGATACTCATGTTAATATTTCATATAACCTTTATGGTCCCTAGGATAATAACCCATATAACCCTTGTGACCCTCATGTTAATAACATTTTTTACCCCTATGGTCCCCATGATAATAACCCTTATACTAGATGTGTTAATAACACTACAAACCCTGTGGTCATTGTACTAATAACCTATATACCTATATAATCCCTTTGTTAATAACCTCTATCGTCCTTGTGAAACTAAGCCCTACAGTCCTCATGCTAGTAACACTTATGATCCCCACGCTTATAAACCATATGGTCCATTATAACCCTTATAAACACTATGGTTTTAGTGTTAATAATTTTTATAACCCCTGTAACACCCACGTTAATAACCCTGATAGTCCCCATTAGCATTATGGTTCATGTGATAACAACCTCTATGATCCTCATAAACATAACCCCTATTATCCTCTATGGTTCTAGTGTTAATAATCCTTATCACCCTTATAGTGCCCATTCTAATGACCCCTATAAAACATAAGGTGTCATTGTTATAAACCGTATAACCCCTATGGTATCTAAGATAATAACCATTATCACCCTTATATTCCATGTGCTCATAACCCATATATTCCATATGCTCCATGTGTTAATAACCCTAATAACACCCTATATTCCATGTACTCATAAACCCTTATGGCCCTTACACTAATAGCTCATRTAAACCCTATGATCCCCTTKTTAAWAACCATTATGGMCCCCATGCTAATATCCCCTATGATCCTTGTGCTAATAACCCATCTAAGTCCCATGATCCCTACAATCCCCATGTGTCCCCTTCTAATAACCTTTATGCTCCAAATGCAAATAGCACATATGGTCCCCGTGTTAATAACACTATAGTTGACATATTGTCCTTGTTCTAATAACTCATATAACCTTTATGGTTCCATTGCCAATAACACATATATGCCGTATAGTCCATGTGTTAATAACTCCTATAACATGTATGGTCTATGTGTTAATAATCCATATAACCTCTATGGTCCCCTTGCTAATAGCCCTTATAACCCATATGTTCCATGCATTAATTGTTAATGTTTATGCCATTATTATAGTTCTTTGCATTTCATAAAGATAAGAGCATAATAAGCACAAGATCACTGAGAAATACACATCCACAATAGACACAGCATTTATCCTGGGAAACCCTCTAGGGGAAGAAAACCTAGCAAAACTTCCTTATCATAAATAGCTTATACAAAGTTCAAG
>JASDQU010421900.1:0-10125 GCA_032191745.1 Picea mariana
ATGGAGTCATTTCTTAGTCTGGAAAAACAAAAACAAAAATAGTATTTACAAAACAAAACAAAAAGAGCCGACTGCGGCTCATAGAAAACATTTTTTTAAGAAATGCCCATTGACTGGGCTGCTAAAAACTTCTTTGCCTTCCATATCCTGCAACCTGTAAGTGTTGTTTGCAAACACTTCAAGGATCTTGAAAGGCCCGAACCAGAGGGCATCAAATTTACTGTGTTTTCCCTTTTCCTGCCAAGGTGCATCCCATTTGAGCACCAGATCACCCTGCTCGAATTCCTTCTTCTTGCTCTTTCTGTCAAAAGCCTGCTTGATTTCCTGTTGATGATTGTAGGCTGTGTCCATGACTTGCTCTCTGATCTGTTGTACCTCCACCATCTGATGAATTCTTCTGAGCACATGGTTAGGTTCCCCCTCAAATTCCTAGAGGAGATTTGCCACAGGCAAGGCGAGATGAGTGGGGAAAACGGTCTCTATTCCATAAACCAGTTGGAAAGGTGAGATGCACAGAGATTTCTTTGTTGTCACACGATCAGCCCAAAGAGAAAATTTGAGCTTTGAGTCCCAGGCCCTTTTATTGTCCTCTAGTAGCTTCTTGATAAGCTTGATTAGGATTTTATTGGAGGACTCTGCCAGTTCGTTCCCTTGAGGATAATAGGGAGTGGAGTGAATCAGTGCAATCTAGAACTGTTCACAGAATTTGACCAGAGGCTCAGACCGAAAGGGAGAGGCATTATCGGTGATGATTCTACTGGGGCAACCAAATCTAGTCATGATATCTTCCAGGAAGCTGATAATTACTTTGTGAGAAGTGCTTTTGGTAGGAACAACTTCTATCCATTTAGTGAAGTAGTCGGTTGTGGTCAGAATCCACCTGTGCTGGCCACTAGAGGGAGGATGAATTTCCCCGATGAAGTCCAATCCCCACTGTTGAAAGGGTGCCGAGACTACCACAGGCTTTAATGGTAGGGATTTGAGTTACTGTTTTTCTGAGAATTACTGGCATTTGATGCAAGCTCTGATTTCCTTGCAGACATCAGGAAATAAGGTGGGCCAGTAGTATCTCGCCCGGAGGATCTTGTGAGCTGTGGTCTTCCAAAAATGATGACCTCCACAGAGACCACTATGGAAATCGAACATAACCTTATGGGCCTGTTGTGGGTCCAGACACCTTAGTAATACCCCCAGGGGGTCTTTCCAATACAAGGTTTGGTCAATGAGGCAATACCTGACCGCATTGAGTTTTAAGGTTCTAGATTTACTTTTCCCCAATCCATTAGGAGGCTTTAGTTCTTGCAGAAAATACAAGATACCAGGTGCATGCTGCTAGTGGTACAATGCTTTGGGCACCCCTGTTTGATGACTCAGCTTGCTCATTGATAAAATTGATTCCCAAGGCCCTACAATTGGATTCAGCTAGCAACTTGGCTAAACCCTGCCCCTTTATCAGCTTGGTGGGCTTAATCTCCATATCAAATTATAGGATCTTGGCGATCCATTTACCTCTTCTTCCGTCTATGTCAGGCTGTATAAGAATGTCCTTCACAGAAGCTGAAGGGACATATGCAGTGATTTTTGAGTGCAAGACATAGACTCTGAAATCTTTGAGAGCTTTCACCAAGGCATAAGCCTGCTTCTCCATGATCTCGTATCGGAGTTTTGCATCTCTCAGCGCCTTGCTAAAGAAGGCGATAGGCTGCTCTTGACCTTGATCATTTTTCTGCAACAAAACTGTCGCTACTGTATCACAGGAAGCAAAAGAAAATATCAGAAAATCTTTGGAATAATCGGGACTGATTAGCACAGGTGCCTCAGTCAATGCCTTCTTTATTCGGACAAAAGATTATCTAGGTTCAGAGGTCCATTTCACTTCATTCCCCTTCCTGAGCATGGTTGTGATGTGTTTCACCAACTCAGAAAAATTTGAGACAAACCTCCTCAGAAAATTAATTCTTCCCAAAAATTCCTGAACCTCTTTCTTAGATCTGGGAAGTGACAGGGCCTGAATTGCTTCTACCCTGTCAGGGTCAATCCTTACTCCCTCTGCTGACACTATATGGCCTAATAGTTTCCCTTCTTGCATAGCAAACAATGATTTCTTGGGATTCAGGGAAAGGCCAAACCTGCGACACTTTTGGAAAACCTTCTTCAAGTGGTAGCGGTGCTCTTTATTAGTCTTGGAAAAGACTGTTATGTCATCTAAGTAAATCACCACAAAATTATTTTTTTCCCCGATGAAGGCTATGCCCATGGCTCGCTGAAATGTGGCTCCTACATTCATCAATCCAAATGGAATTTTGGCATACATGAATGTGCCCCAAGGAGTGGTGAAGGTTGTCTTTTCTCTGTCCTCAGGCATGACTGATATCTGATTATAACCAGAAAATCCATCAATCATAGATATTCTAGATGCGCCAGTGACCTTCTGCAATATATGCTCCATGTTGGGCAAGGGATAATTGTCCTTCCTTGAGCCCCTGTTCAGGTTCCTAAAATCGACACAGAGTCTGATTTCTCCATTCTTCTTCCTTACTAGGACCAAATTGGCCACCCAATCGGAGTATCTCAAGGGGACAATGATTTGGGCATCCAACAGCTTCTTCACCTCTCTCTCCATGACGGGTAACAGCATGGGATTTATCTGTCTCAGCTTCTGCTTGAATGGCTTAGCCTCTTCTTTCAGTGGGATCTTGTGCTCAATGACCGACGTGTCATATGTCTTGAGGTCTTCGTAGGTCCATGCGAACACATTAGCAAACTCCTTTAGTAACTCAGTATATTCGGCCCGCTGCTCTTTGGTCAAACTTTTTGACAGTTTGACAAATTTAGGCTCCTTTGGTGTGCCTATGTTGCACTCAGCTGTATCATCATCATCACCTGAGATTCTTCCCCTTACTGCCACATCATTTCTATCAAACAATCTTTCTAATGGGATCAGACCTCTTGGTATGTGATTGCTTGGTAGTTGAATAATCTGGTGGTTAGCAATTTCATTCAAAAACTCCTCAGGGTGATGGTCACCTTCCACGTTAGGATCCTCATCTATGTGTGATGCATAAAAGTCATCAATGGATTGGAGGAATTTTTCAATCTCCAGATCATCTTCAAATACCTTCCAATGTATAACATTGTTTGATACAGAGGGTATGTATCTTATTTCAACCTTGGATCTGACAGTGGGCGGCACAGGAACTTCGAACAAACTAGCTATGAAAGCTAGAAAATCGACTGGAGCATTTTCTTCCCTTGGAATGAAAGAGATGTTTAAAGCCAGGAAGAAATTATTCACAAGGTCCCATACCTCATTCGTGTAATTCTTGAGTCGAGGATGCTTGGCTTGATAAACATTTTTGACCTGCTGGACAATCAGTTCTGCATCTCCAAACACAGCCATTTCCTTAATTCCCATTTCTTTTGCAGCTCTCAATCCCAGAACCAGGGCTTCATACTCTGCCATGTTGTTGGTGACTTCAAATTCTAGTTTGTATGACAGAGATATGGTCTCTTGGGAAGGGGACACGAGTGCTACCCCGGCACCAGCACCTATACTAGAAGATGCCCCATCAAAGAACATCTTCCAAAAAGAGGTGGTTGTAGGGGGTACCTCTTGATTAAGAATGGGTTGTTTTCTTACTTGTAAAGGGGCCTCAGGAGTCTCAGTGACCTGTAACAAGCTAGACCCTAAGTCAATGTCAAGTGCGAAAATGGGGTGATTAGCGGGGTTCGCTTCATCACTGACAATGTAATCTAACTGGGCTTCTCTGTATAATCTCCTATGTTCCCCCCCAAAGACTGTAATGGTGGCATATGTGAGATCCATCTGTAACGTCCCTCCAAGTCTCTTAATCCAAGACCTTGACAACAGCATTCCAAACTTGGGGGGAACATCATCTACCACAGTATCCATGATCATGCTCTTCATGGGCAGCTGAAACAAAGAGACTACCAGGTCCTTTATGACTCCCAAACATTGCACTCTCCTAGAGTCAAAAGAATAGTGGTCATGATAAGCTCGGGTGACTTCCAGTCCTAACTCTTCCATGACAGCTTTGGGCATGAGGTTATGAGACGCCCCTGAATCCATCAAATAATTGTGCAGTACTTTGTCATGTATGTTCGGGGAGGTGTAGAAGGGAGGGGATGAGTCATCTCTGTCTTCCACCATGGGGCCTAGGATAACTGTTGGTTTTTCATCTTGGAGGTTTATGAAGTCTGTGGAGGGGCCTGAGGCTTCAGATTTCAAAAGGCCAGAGAAACGTTTTTTGAATTCCTCATGTTTGATTAGCTCAGTGAGGGGTACAGGGATTTTGATCTTTTCAATATCATGTTCAAAATTAAAAGGATATGTGTGCTTTGGAATTTCTCTAATTTCAGGAACGTGAGTTTGGACAATGGGAGAGAGGGGTTGGGCCTTCTTACCTCTATGATTGTCTGCTACCTCATTAGAAGGCTTCTTTGCTCTAGTGGACGGCTCTGGAACATCAGATGCTACTGCCCTTTTGTCGGATCTCAGGCTATACCTGCCTCGACCACCGCTAGCTTTGTCTGCCTTGCTCAATTCATTTAGCTGACTGTTCATGAGAGACTCCTCGTATGCTGACTAGGTTAGATGAGGGAAAGGGGGAGTGACTTCTAAAGAGTGTATTTTAGGTTCAGGCTCGTCTGTTTCCCCTTCTTGTTCCTCAGCTACAAAATTGTTCTGGAAGGGAGCTTGAATTGTTTGGTCGTCTCTGTCTCTTTCCTTTTCTCTATGCATAGTTGGAGGAGCGAAATTATTTGGCTTTCTGAAACCTCCTTTATTTTCAGTGCCTTGAGGGCCCTTGTATGCTTGCCTCTGCTCCACCTTCAGTCTCTCCATCTCTTCTTTCAGAAAGTTCATCACCTGGGTCAACTCATTTACTTGAGGGTGAGGCAGTGATGGGCCAGAAGTTGAGGCTTCTGATTTTCCCTTTCTTCTGTCTGCATCGACCTTGTTCCTCATTCTATCAGCTGATAATATGTTGGATTCCACTTCTATAGCTGCATCTTGCATTTGAGGTAAGGAGATGGCTCTTCTTTCTCTCAATAGAAGACATAAATCAGAGTCAAATGCTCTAGCATCAGAAATCTAAGTGGAGGCTTCAAATGGCTTTACTTCTGCAGGAATCTTGTTATACATCTTATTGAATCTTTTGGAGAAGTCAGAGACAGACTCTCCTTCCATCTTCTTCAGGGACCCAAACTCTGTCATGTAATATATGTAATCTTTCCTATCCCCCCACTGCCTCAGGAAAACATTTTCCAGGGCTTCAATTCCAGCAATAGATCCAGGGGCCAGTCCCCTAAACCATTTTCTAACCTCACCATCCAAGCTCTGAACAAAGACTATCATCCAGACATCTTCATTCTCAATATTGAGGTTGTCTGCATAACTGTAAAAAGCAGCCAAGTGCTCTTCTGCAGTTATGTCCCCTTCCCCAACGAACTTAGGCATGTATTTCAAATAGTCTCCAGCAGGGAGAGGATTCATGGGATGGGGTAGGACTAAAGGAGCATATCTAGCAGCGACTATGGAATCCATTCTATTCGAAGGGGGGTTAGCACCAGCCATAGGGATATTAGGTGGAGGAGAACTAGGAGGAGAAGGAGTATGAATGGGAGATGTTGGAAAAGATGTTCTCAAAGGAGACGACGGGAAAAACAGAGAGAGGTCAAAGGGACCTGAATGTGCAGATGCTTCTCTCTATGCAACAGTAGTAATAAAAGGAGAGGTAGTGAAACCTTCTGAGGCCTAAGGTCTGTACTGAGGCACAACTTCCAAGGAGGGGGAAGTGACAAGGATCTCTCCCTCTGATACTAGACCAGGAGGAGAAAACTCAGCAGGAACACTTCCAAAATTCAAAAAACTGGAAACCTCAGAGGAAGGACGACTAGGAAGCTGCGAATGAGAAAATGGAGTTCTTACGGAAGGAGGTGCGGAAATACCTGATTCGGAGGCAAAGCTTTCTCCTCGAGGAGCCTTTCCTTTTCTGAGAATCACCTCCGGATTTTCTTCAGCTGCAGCCAGAGGCAGTTGTGGATGGGACCGCGTGTGTCTGCCGTCGGAAGCCACAACTACTCCAACGGGTTCACTACAGTGGAGTCGTCACAGTGGAGTCACCAGGTGCACAGTAGCAATATTCAAGTTCTGATATCTTATGCACCCTCAGAATCAGCTTAATCTTTGTCGTTCAAATCCGAGGAAAATGCTCAACTTCGTCCCCGGCAACGTCGCCAGAAATGTTGGCGGCCGGAAGTCACTCCTGGAATGCTTGTAGGAGCAGAGCCCAACGCCCATCAATTTAATGTCATGATTTTTTTAAAGGGGTGATCAGATGGAGGGAAACTCAGAACAATATCGTCTCAACTTAGAAACTAGGCCAGGCATGCATGAACGAGTGAGGTCTTGCTAAACTTCAAACAGTGAGTCGCAATAAAGGGTGAGTAGGGGGAAGACTTGCATGAGAAGGGTGCTAAGGTCTATCACAAACATCCAGTTTGTAACAGACTGGAGAAGAAAGCATCCAAATGAAAAATCCTTTTACATTCAAACACAGAAGACCAGATTACATAACAATGTCACAACAAATCCTTTATCATAACAAGATTGTTCAATCCACGCGAATCCTTCGACTGTGGACTCCCTGGCATGAGATGGAACATAGATGGAAAAAGAAAACTGTTTGTTATAAACCAAGCAATCTCAAACACAGAGGTATAACCAGGAAACCAGAATATTTGCTGAAACTTTACAGTCGGGAGCTTAGCTCTACCATCGATAGATACAAAAATGGCGAAAATGCCTTGATATACTCAAACTAACAACAACAATAAAATCGAGACGTAGCATTGAAAGCTTTGCGTCTGCATGGCTTCTGACAATCTGCAGCCGCAATCTTTGAATGGTCATGCAACTTATGGCAGACGCGATCGATCTTCTGACAGTTTCATTGGCGACTCGACGTGCCTTTAATTCATTGCCAGACTTTCCCATTATGGCGGAGACGATGTCTAACCACCACCAACCGCTTCAATAACTGATTCTTGGGATTGAGGATGACCTGGCCAACTCAGCATTTTGGGATATGGAATACTTCTCGCGCTGCCTCCTAGAATAACTGAATGGCTCGATGAATGGGCACGGAGGCCAGCGCGAAGGATGGGGCGCATGACAGGAGTGGTAGCGTCGGACTATGAGGGCATGAAGAAAGTGGCGACGTGCGAGAAGGGAGATAGAGGAGGGCACATGGCAGAAGACAACAGGCAGAAGGGGAGGAAGACGAGGGATAATGGACTTACTCTTTGGCGAGAGGCTGACGTGGAAAGGAGCGGGACACCTGGCAAGCAACGAGTGGACGATGGGAAGGAGGGAGGACCACGCAGACCAAAGAGGGTAGGTGGATGGATGACACACGACAGCAGGAGAAAGGTGGAAAGGAAGATGACATGACAGGAGAATGGCTCACGCAATCCTTTCATTCTCAGCTGCTCTGTGTTAGCCTGCGTGGGCCATTCTCCTGTCATGTCATCTTCCTTTCCNGATTGCGTGAGCGCCGTTGATCCGGGCGCTAAGATCTCGGTCGTCGGAAAGATGCATTCCCGATTCCGGACCCCCCCCTCCACTTAAAGGTAGAAAGGCAGGGGGGATCCGGAATTGCCTTTATTGCAGTTGATCCGGGTGTGCTGATCTGGACCGTTGGAGAGGTGCGCCCCTGATTCCGGACCCCCCCCACTTAAAGGTAGAAAGGCAGGGGGGTCCGAAATCCAATATGCACCATTGATCTGAGTGCACGGATGCCTGCCATCCAAATCCGCCTGTTGCTTACCATGGATTCCGGACCCCTCCCCCTCCGCTTAAAGGTAGAAAGGCAGGGGGGGTCCGGAATTCGGTGTGTGCTGTTGATCTGGGCGCGCAAATACCAACCATCCAAAATTGATTCTCGTTTAACACAGATGCATTCGCGCCCAAAACTTAGGACAAGTGGGTTTTAACCCCTTCTTTTGCATTCTAACCCCCTAATAAGAAATATCGCTAACACAAGGAGAAGACAATATTTCGAGAGACAAAAGTTAAAAAGTTGAGAATTTCTCCTGTGAGAAAGTTATAAACACTTTTGGATGACAAAGAGGACAAGCAAATAGATGAGGCAGAAGTCGACAAAGATTTTTTAATGAAAAAAACAAAGGAAGAGATAATCATAGAAATTTTGGATGTAAAATTTTTGGAAAATCCAAAGTGCAATCTTTTTTCTTGTAACAGATTCAGACATTATGAACATAATTGTTGGAAAACACAAAGCAACACACTAATTTTTCTGAGGAAAAAGGAGATGTGGGCACTCTTTTTTCGGCTTCTGATCCAACTAACAAGCTTTTCAAGGAAGTGTGTATTTTGGATAGTGGTTGTAGCAACCCTATGAATGGAAAACAAGATATGTTTGTCACGATATACCAATATACAAAGTCGAAAGTACTCTTGGGAGATCACAAACCAATGGAAGTTAAAGGTAAAGGAACAATCATATAAAAACAAAGCAACGCCAAGTAAAACATGTTAATGATGTCTTACTGATCCGGATTTTATGAGGAGAACGAAATGAATATGGATTATTAACAGGTTTTTAACACAAAATAACAGAGATACACTAAAACTGGTTTTCTATTCAATAACAAAATAAGCTAAAACTGTAAAATGCAGCGGAAATAAGCTTGTTGGAATGGTGGTGGCTTATCTCTTAGAAGAGATGTGACAACAGCGCGCATTCGGAAGAAGAAGGTTACAATGAGGCTCTGAAGGCCTTTTTAAAATAAGCAGGAATGCTAAAAACCCTAGACGTCCAAAAACCTAACCATAGGAGATGAAGCATCAAAAGTCATGTGGGCCCCATTTGGGTAAGTTAGTACATCAACTTCCCAGGGTTGTAACTTTTGCATACGATCTCCGTTTTAGGCGTGTGATATCCCATTTGAAAGGCATCGTCAAGGAGATTCATTTTGAGGGATCAATCATACCTTTATCTATTCTTGAGGAGCTCGATCCCGAAAAACCTTCATTTAGGCCCTCAAAATGGGCCTAGAAGTTAAAACTACTAAAAATAGTTAATTCCCAAAATTGTCTGAAAACTGTTTTGAGCCAATTGGAAAAGGTGGGTGGCCACCGATATCCATATGGATCACTTACATGTTCCTAGTTTCATACATAATTTGTTGAGTGTGGGGAAACTTATTGAAAAGGGATATCTTGTTGTTTTTAAGAACAATCAATGCATCATATAGTATAAATAAAATCATAAAAAAATTATAGAAAAAATTAATATGTTGCAAAACAAAATCTTTTCTTTCAAATTTTCTTATGAGGAAAGTAGAGCATTAAAAGTTTTCTATGATGATTATTCTTGGATATGGTATATGAGGTATGATTCATTGAGGAGATCGATCCCGAAAAACCTTCATTTAGGCCCTCAAAATGGCCCAGGATGTTAAAATCGCTAAAAATAGTAAATTGCCAAAATTGTCAGAATATTGTTTTGAGCCAGTTGGAAAAGGTGGGTGGCCATCGATGTCCATTTCTATCAATCCTCCCTCCTTAGGAAGAAATGGTATCCATTTTGTTGAGGTCCCCCATTAGATGAGGAACATTTTATTGAATTTGGCCACGGGTGAGCCACTTGCCTTGCTGCAGGAGCTGCCCTGCTTTCACGACTCGATAAAGTTGGATCCTTTGTTGTCGAGTGCCCTTCATATATCTGTCCACAATCTGATCATTGGATGCCTGTTGTATGCAGTCAGGGTGGAGCTCTGTTGGTGTTAGTTGTTCTTCTACTTCTGAGGTTTCCAATAATGGTGGGAAATAAGGGTGAAGGAGATCCATGTTGAACACTGGGTGCAAGCCAAGGAAAGAAGGAATGTTGAGCTCAAAAGAATTATCCCCCACAACCTTGGTGATAGTGTACGGCCCATAACGTAGTGGGCGAAGCTTCTGATGGGGTCCTATAAGGCATTCTTTCTGCAAGTGCAACCAAAATTTGTCACCCACCTGAAACTTATGTGGCACCCGATGTTGATCATGGCACTATTTGTACTTATCATTTGACTTCTGTA
>JASDQU010421903.1:0-10119 GCA_032191745.1 Picea mariana
TTTACTGAGTGTGCAGGATTACAGACCTAGAGGATGTTGAGGCATCGATGGAACCCCTTGAACTTCAGATTGATTCGGGGAGTGATACCATTCGGGTTTGATTGTTTTACTGTGATATTAGTGCATCTGACGGGATGATATGATATGGATATGTTTTGACATGATTTTTGATGATGCAGGATGACGATAGCTTGTCGACCAAACTCACATATGGAGTAGAGGGGTCACACATGACTACTAGAGAGGTTGGGGGAGAGGTGTGGACAACATCCCTGCCACAGCCTACTAGCACTCCTGCCATGGCTCGAACTGTAGGTTAACGATTACATAGTTCGAGAGGACCCACGATGCCATGAGGGAAGACTGCGACAATCACTCACGATGATTCTAAGGGGTGCGCAATAAGGTGGGGGCCTTATTCCTTAGAAGACCTTAGTCTTCCATAAGTTCACCTAGCAGAGTGTTGACTCCAGGGGTTATTGATGTCTACCAAATCAGTCAAGAGGTGAGTGGCACCCTTGGAGCACATAGTGTGTCCTGAAGGGCACGTCGCGCAAAGGAACAGATGAGGCGAGTGCCACCCTTGGAGCACCTAGTGCGTCCTGAAGAGCACATCGCGTTTGTTGATGATAGAGGGATGAACTTAGATGGCCCTAAGACAAATAACATGTTAAGTAATTTTAAAACAATTTCCCTAATTAAATGTCGTCGAGTATGAAAATTAAGGCCTAAGTCTAAATTACGCTAGTGGTAGAACCTTGTATACTCTAAAAAAAATAAAAATAATAATAATAAAAATAAAAATAACTTAAATAATAATTTTGACCTTCGTTAAATCTTGTAACATGAAGGGAGTAAGAAATTAAGTTATTCATAAAAAATAAAATCTATGGTAATAAATGTAAAAAGGGGAATTAATTATTTTATCTTTTTGATAATTTATATATATATATATATATATATATATATATGAATTGAATGATAAAAGGGCAAGGGGGTTAAATTCCACACCTGCCTTTATGAGTTCTAATTAAAAAGGAGAAAGAGGGAAAATAAAAAAAAATCAGGAAACTAGGGAAAAGAGGTAACATAAAAGGGGAAAAAGGGGAACTTAAGGGAAAAAGAGGAAAGTCAACTTAGTAAAGAATCTACCATTTAAGAGCCTTCTAATTTTAAACTGAATTAGCAACTTCATAATAGGGAAAGCCTTTAAAACCTGTAAGGAATTTGGGGACACCTAGGAGTGATTCTAGGAGTAAATCTAGGTGGGTGAGGGAAATAAGATAATTAATTAATTAAAGAAATTAAATAATGGAGGAATGTAGGGGATGGATGACACTTGTACGGGGAGAAGAATTTTTAGGAATTTATTTTAAAAAATTTAATTAAATGAGATTTTAGGAAAGAAAGGAAGATCGAAACTCTATATAATGAAGGAGGAAGAAGGATGAAGGACCATCTTTTGTTTGCGTAACCTTACGCTACAGAAATATCGACTTGAATGATTTACTTGTGGGAGTTGGGATAGCCAGCTCGGAGAGGAGTGGTAGCTCGACCTTGCGAGGCGAGATGGGAGCTAGACGATATCTCTGGATAGTGTGTGGCCCCTTTATGGCTCGGGGGGCTAAGGGGGAAGAAGAGTACCCATAGCATTGGCTGGGAGGTATCGGTCAAGTCTCAACAGTCGGCGAGCGGGAGCTGCACGGAGCGCGCAGGACGTCATTCGGAGCGGGCGATTAGGCAACGATATGCTATCTTCATTTTTGTATGGTAGAATATATTATGACTTATGCTTGGATCTGCATATTTATTGTAGAAGTAAATTGAGTTATTTTTAAAAATTGATAACTGAAACTTTGCTTAGCCCAACTCGATGATTGTTGACTCCCATGGCCTTCGTTTCCCACATGTCCTGACCACCTGGCTGCGATTGGTTGTGTCCTTATTGGTTTGTTTCGTTTCTTCCTTAGCTCCTCAGTCCTTGCCTGAGCAGTCGGCCAGGAGCCTGATCTACGGTCGTCGCCTTAGCGTTAAAAGAGCTATGGATCTCAACGCCCTTCTTTCCTGTGTGAGGATGATGAGCGAAGGATGAAACTGTTAATTGTCTACTCTGTTGTTGACCTTGGTTGAATGTTTTCTTGCGCCCTGATGCATTGAACTAACCCTGTAAGGTCTAATTGATGACGAAGTTTCCTTTCAACTCGACATTTTTGATATCTCGTTGTTATCTCAATTTTTACCTCGATTTACATCTTGCTGGACATTCCTGCGTTGATTTTTTTTATCTCTTATGTTTCCTGGTGTTTTTCCCTCCTTCGGTTGTGCTTCATTGACTTAGGGGAGAATATGCTCAGTAAACCCTTTTTATTTAATTTTGGGCCAGTTGATTTGATTGCCCGGTGCTTGACTAGCTACACGCCCCTCGTTCTAGACTGCTAGAGTGTGTTGGTTAAGAAATTTTTTACTTTGGGGCATTTATTGAAGGGTTAATCCCATCTCTTTAACTTGTTGGATGTTTTAACCTCTGTAAATTGATTGTTAAAACTCAGCAATTGATTTTCGAATGTGACCAGCCAACCAACATCTTCAATCCCGGAGTTACTGTGTCTTAAATCTACACACTGCCATTTTTTTTTTATTTACACTGGAAAGACAGTAAAAATTTGCCTTGAATGCATGCGAATTTTCTCTGTAGCCACCCACGAGTTACTTGATTGCTTGCGTAATTACTGAATTAATGGGTAGCATTTATTTTGTGCCGTTGGAGGTGGTTTCACTGTGTAATTGGTGGGTAATCGATGTTAATGGATGGCCTTTTGTGGTCGACAGCCAGCCTAATAGACAATGAATTAATGTTTTGGTCTAACAGTGAATTCAATCTCCTATTTACAATGATTCCAGTATATAAAAATCATATTGGATAACCAATTTATTTGCGTTAATAAATAGCTTGCTCATATCGATAGCATATGTTGAATGGACACTTTTAACGGCAGAATGAAGGCATTTGACCAGCGACCTTACTAATTGATCAACCAATAGCAAATCGACAACGATTGATAGTCTATTGATGCCAGCGATTACACCATGATTTTTTTTACCCCGAATTTATGCCCACGATGGTACTGTCACATGGGTGTTACTTCCTTCAGTTACTTCTTGAAAACAAAACCATGAATTTCCCACAGGGATGACCATGATTTTCCTATAGAACTTGGTTATTTCTACTGTAAATATGACCAGGACCCTTCCATTAAAACGTGGCAGAATTCGTTGTTCTTATGACCACCTTGGTTGTTGTTAAAGGATTCCCATTGTCCCTTAGTGTAGCCTGTGTAGGGGGATGTGTGACACTCCAAGTTGCCCCTTTATGTCTGCATTTTTCTTGCCCTTACCTGACAGCGAGCTCATTTGGCTCCATAGTTCTGACAGCCCTTGCGTAACGCTGGTGGGTATGGTACATCATTCATGCCCTTTAAAATCGTTGGTAGCTTCTTACCTGGCATGGAGTTTTCTCCGAAGATTTCTATTTTTAAGAAACAACTCCAGTGGCCTTACATTTACATTAGAATTTTACCTTTGCATTGAATTTTTACATTTACATTAAGAATTTACATTTACGCAACCACTTCTTACCTTGACAGCCACCTCATGCTTTATGAATGGCGTTATTTGACCAGTGCACTATTCAATTTTACCTGGACACCAACTGTCACTCATGTATGAAAGTAGCGATTGTTAATTCTTACAGCCTTCTCCTTAAATTCCTTTTCATTGCTTCATTATTATTTTAACGTCTTGTTACTTGCTTCATGCTAATGCCAGGTTGATTGATATTAAAAGCCGTGTTATTAAATGTCTTGGTATCGGCTTTACGTTAAAAAGTCTTGTTATTTGACTTATTGGTTATTTAGTAGTAGCATTCTACTTTAAGATTTTTACTAATGTATCAGATTAGTGGCTAGTTGGATGAAATTAGAATTAGATGACAGATTGAGAATTATTTAATGATAGCAATAAAAGTAATAGCAATCTACTTATTTTAGTTAGTGTTTAATCATAGCAAGCTACTTTGCTTTTGTAATGTTTCAATTAACATTAATGGCTAGTGGATTGAGATTGAATAGAATTTGAATTGCCTAATTGAAATATGTAATGATTAAAGTTAGAATGGAGAATTGTTGGAGTCATGGTTATGTAGCTCTTAATTCATTTGCGCCTTAAATTAATTTGATAGTTGTATTGCGTCATGAATAAATGAGAAGCATGGTTGATTATGTAATTTGATTACCTTGCTCCATGAATTAATTGATACTTTCTTTGCACCATGACATGTATGGATGGTCTTGGGCGTAGTTACTTCCTCTACCACTAAAAGGTTAATTATAGTTAAATTTAATGATGGACTAGTCCCGTGCCTGGACGTAAAGTAGATTTCTGCCATTTCACCTTGAAAATAAAATAAAGTTGATTACATTGTGCATGAACTTATGTCATTTATGATGGATTTAGTAATCAAATTCTCTTGCACCTTGGAATTTATGCGAAGTGAGACTGACTCATAGAACACTATCGCTCATTGATCATCGTTGATGTTGTTGTCTTAGAATATTTAGTTTTGGTCTTGATTGAGTCGGGCGGGATGTAGACACCTCCTTGTTCCTCATAACAGTCGCTAGCCTTGAGACCTTAAATGGTCAAAATTGATGGGAACCTAGGCTTGAGTGTTGCTTATGTGTCTTGGAGGTCCTAACCATTGTAGGGTAGGATGAGCGGGTAGTCATTATTATTTTTCGTCGGTAGATTATTGCCCATTGTTTCCAGTTGTTGATGTGCTTCTTAGGTCGTTATGTAGTGGTCACATGAGTTGCATGTGTCATGTTCGTCGTTGTGTGGCAATGTTGAGTATAATGTCCTTATTACCCTTCCACACACGCACACACAAAAAAAAAATTCACTTGTTGTGAGGCTTGTTGTCGTAACTAAACGACTGGGTTGTTACACAAACCGGTAGTGTAGCCTCTGGGAGTGACCAACACATAGAAGATTCACTCATAGCCTTTGTGGAAGGTGTGGTTCCTCATGAAAATTTGCCCTTGAGTGATCCACTTGGACCACTACTCATTCAACAATCGTCCACAAAATAACTTGATGATTTTTGTTCTTACAATTTACCAGAGGGATAAAACATTTCACCTCCATTATCCACAACTCTTGTAGTTGGTCCTACAAGAGCACAATCTACTACTTTTGGTGCTTCATTTTTATTAGGAACATCCTTGACCTAGGTTACTTTGACACAAACACTAGAAAACACACCTTTGTTTGCATGTGGGTCGAGTAATATTCCTTCTTCACTAGTCCCACATATGCAATGCCCAAGTTATTTACATGTTCATTCGATTAGCCAGATGGCCATCAATCAAGTTATTCACAAAATCCTAATTACACAAGCCATTCATCATCCATCACCAACTTTTAAAATGGGGATTTCTTCTATACCCTTCATTGGAGGTCAATCTTCAATTGGAGGCAAACCCTTTGTTGGGGGGGGACTTCTAGTTGGAGGTAAACCATCGCCATGGGGAGAACAATCAGCTAGGGTGAAACAATCTATTTGGAGACAAAAACTAATTGGGTGGAAACAAACTATTTGGGACCAAAAACCAGTTAGGGGATAACTAGTTGGAGGTCAACAACCAGTTTTGGGACAATCCCACACTAGAAACCAACCTCAAACCTTGGGGAAGAATGTTCCAACAAACCCTATATGTGTTTACATTGGTTTGGCATATACATGAGTGTAAAATATTCCATGGGGTCAACCCACTCTGGCGGGAATCTCTCTATAAGGAGATTTTCCCACTCAACCGATAAACCCCATGTTCCCCACTCCAAACACTCAACTATATATGGGTGGGCCATCAGGTTTCAACATGCCATCCCAACATGCATATGGTCCTACTAATACTCTAATGACAGATTCACACTACCAGTATTCATAACCAAACTGACAACTACCTTTCTTGGCTACCTTAGATCTTCCAGATTTGTCACGTTTTACAAACAATCCCATCCAACATGCCCCGTTCTGGTCCCCTATCCCTGCAAAAATACCTTTCAACATCCAAAAACTCGATGGAAAACCTAGAGAAGATATTAATAACCACGTAATGACCTTCCATCTTCGGTGGCTTTCGAACTCCTTGATTGATGATTTCATTTCGTTACAAATTTTCTAGAGAAGGCTAACAAGTTCGATGACAAAATGGTGTATTGAGTTGTCACAAAACTCCTTTGTCCATTTTAATTCTCTTTCCATGGAATTCCTGACTCGCTTCCAACTTCCCATTTGATGTGAAACCAATATAGAGATTTTAACTTCACTTAGGAAATCCTCTTCCACTCATAATTCTAATCATATACATTAGTGGAGGAGGTGGTTATGATAAATTAAAACTACCATTCCAAATCAACTCTTAGCAAATTGGGTTACGAAGTCACTTTTCCTGCCTATCTCCAGAGATGTTGCTATGGGATGCGTTTTTACCAAGGATCAGGCCATCAATCATGCTCAATTTTTGGACCTGGAATATTACCAATCAGACTCATTATATGATATGATCCCTCATGCTACTCGACCATCGACTTATTCATCAAAACCATCCCTAAGAACCCATGTTGATGACATAATGGGTTCCATAAAACTGTAGTCTTCTACACAATCGTAGGCTAGTACCAATACCAAACCTCCTCCCTCTCCTGTGAAAACCTCCTAGGTGAATGCAGTCTAATCCACTTCATCTCAACCATTCTTAGGAAATAATTAAAACAAGGGAAAATCCAAAACATATTCTAACCGGCAAGGGACTAGAGAAACCCAACACCCCAATGCTAGGGGAAAAACCCAAAGAAAGGAAAAATATCCTTGAATGGTATGTAAGGAAGATCACTTCACCAAAGACTATGCCTGCCTTGCCGAGGTTCATCAATATCTTGAGTGAGGGGGATATCCTTCACAACCAACATTATTAACCAATCATTCCCCCCAACAACAAAAAATGATCAAGTTATTGCACCCCCACTTGGGGGAAATATAGAGTCCTCAACAACAAATTTCATGATGGTAAATCCATTATGGCACTAACCACTAGAGAAAATAACTATGAATCTTAAGAAGGGGAACCTTCATCTAAGGATTATCCATCGACTAGTCCACCCAATGGCCCTCTCACGTTAGAGAAACTGAATTCTGAACCTGCCATTCACCCTCCTAAAGGTGTACTTCGATGAACCTCCCACAATCTGAATGCTCAGGCAACCCAACACTATAGCATAGAGGAATATCTTTCCTAGGCCTTGTGTGTCATGTCGACACTCGAATAGTGTCACTAAAACCTTTTAAAAGCATCTGTATGTCAATTATCCTACCATGATTATATATGTAAACATATAAACATATGTATTTCACACCGTCCTCATATATTGATTTCACTAGGGTGGAATAATGCTTCCCAACCACTACCTTGACCTTGTCAATGTTGAATGTAACCCAAGTTCTCATGGTTTTCTTTTCATTTTGCTTTTGTCATTGATTGGTTTTCTTTTTGTTTGCTTCTGTCATTGATTATGTCGATAATCCAACAATCAATACTTATGTAGGGATTTTTTCATAAACCTCCATGGTCTCAAGAGATCATTTTATGAGTTGTACCTTAAATGTTTTATGTTTTGGCTTTTGTTCGGGATATTATTTGTTTAATTTTACCCTAAATTTGTCGAAAGATTGTTGGATATGCATATTTGAATGGTTAAGTGTATATAACTCAGTGTATGAGGATTGTTTAGCATTCTGAAAACATTTATGCATTCAAATATATAATTTAAACAAAAAAAAAAGTGATTTCACCCAAATTTATATCATGGGATTCTGGCGAAAAATGTCAACATTTAGACAATGCCATTTTGTCATCCCACCAAAAGTGAAAAACAAAAGAATGCCATGTCATACATAAATTTATAGAGGTTGAGATGCCTCTACATCATATACTCCCCCTTGAAAATAAAAATGAGTTCCTACTCATGAAACTAGAGTAATTTGGATAATCGCCTTTTGACTCAAACCAACACTTTTTTGTTATCCATATGGCTTATTTTAAGCCTTTACTATCCCAACAAACTAAGTATAATTTGGTTACTAAGTATACTTTGTTTTTTTATCTCTAGTTTCATTGCAACTTTTTGTTCTTAAGTATTTCTAAGATTCTTGTCTTTATTGTTTCAAATCTACTCTTTCCAATTAATAACATATTCACCTTCATCTACAATGCCTTCAAGGTACTCATACAAATATGCTGCATTTATTATTGGTAAGATATACACATATTTTGTCAGAATTATAGCACATATGTATTCTATGAAATTTCCTTCAATATTTTAGGAGGTCCTAATTTGTTTATCTTTAGCTTGTTGTATTAAGTTCCTCTTAAGGACCTTTCTCTTATTAGGTGTGACACCAAGTATTCTTCCTCAAATATCTTTATTCCTTTCTTTTATCAACACTTTTCTAGGTGTGACAACAAGTCTTGTTCCTCGAATATATTTATTATTCTGTCTTATCAACTCTTTGTTTATATCCTTGATTTCTTCATTGTAGTTGTTATTTTAGTTGTAATTGGACTTCTTCATGCACTTCCTTCATATTCTATTCAAATGGCTCTGCATCTATATTACTCTTCTTGCACAAGAAAATCTTAACAAATCCATGGCTACTCTTGGTTACCTACCATTCACTATATAAAAATGACTCTTTCCCTTAGACCTATTCACTAAATCATTGTATGAAAACTCTACTCAAAATTCACCTATTTAACTTATTCATGATTAAATAAATACCATATATCTACTGTACCTAACAATAGGACATAGTTCATAATGTAGTCATGATTTGTGAATAATATCATTACTTATGCTCACATATTTTTATATAGAAAAAATATGGCTATGTCATAATCGATGGGTGTTAGAATCTTGGGTTAGTATGCTTGTTTTCTAAGTTCATTTTCTTTTATATGGGGTATGGGGTTTCATGGGTAAGTGGGTGTGAAACAAATACACCTGTATTGTAAATCATGTGAATAACTTAAACCACTATTAAATCTCACCTTCTCTCCTGTTCTTTTTATATAACAAAAATCTATTAATATTAGAAATTTATTAAATACATACATGCAACTCAAATAGTCGATATAATTGATATACACACTACCTAGATTTTTTAACTAGGACTATTACAAGCCCTTGGTGTGTAAATACTTAACGCACATGTTAACCAAATAACGTGGTTTGCATCACAGAACCCTTTTACATAATAGGGTAATTTATTTAGTCACCTATTCAATGGGTAATCGAACCCTAAGGTAAGGGTTTATCCGTCTACCATCTCAATTGTTATATTTCAAATGTGTGCATAATAATACATCATTGTTTTAATCATCATTTTAACACTCGACTATTGTACAGGATTCCTCAAAACCCTTTGGGTGAAGTCTGGTTCGTGAGGACGTTGAAACATGTACTTGACTCAAAGCATAACCCTACTCAGAGCCGAATTCATCATGGGTCAAATATGAAGTTGTATATCGTTCCTCTATATACGAACTGACTATTCATTCTATAAGTATAATATAATTTCCTTATAGTTTTTAAATTCCATTTATTCTTGGTGACTTTAAACAATAGATAAGAATTGATGTTTAATACACCTATCTCATGAGTAAACGTATTTTCTTAATTAGTTTATTACCAACAATGATAATAGTTTTACATCGGTTTCGGTGATGGTCGAGGGTTTGTTTGATGTAATAATTATAGTATTTTTATTAACTTTGATTCAAACGACATAGTTGTTTTCTCTAGGGTTTAAAAACAAATTCCCTCAAATATTTTAAGCTTCAAAATTCGATAAGAACAAGGGGAGCTGCTAAACAGCAAGCCCCAGTTAAAATGGGAAGAATTAATTCACACAACACAAAACGTTTTTCCTTGCTTAACAAACAAATGGGGGTTACATATATAGCATGCAGATCACTGACTTAAGTGGATCTGATTAGCTAATAA
>JASDQU010421904.1:0-10125 GCA_032191745.1 Picea mariana
TCAAGTGATCATCTAGAATATCAGTTACCTTTATATTCAATCTTTGGAAGTTCTCAATGTGCTCGGTAACTGAACCCTTTTGCTTGAGATTTATCAATTGGATAAAGAATGTATTGCTCCTTGTATCCTCATAGTGTGTTATCATTTCTTTCGTGAAAATTTTCCAAGTGACGAGTGATTTGCGAGAAAAAAAGCCATCGATACCATACAAATTGATTAGGTTCTAAATATAAAGAAGCAATTCGTAGATTTTGTGTATGTGGCGCATTATGGAGATCAAATAATTGCTCCCTCTGAAGTATCCATGTGATTGGGTCCTTGCCATCAAACTTCCTCATATTGATCTTAGGAACATGGTTGGTCTTCAAACGAAAGTTGGAGTTTCTTCATTCTTGATTGACCTTCCTTGTGTCCCCANCCATCATGAATTTCATGGGATGCATTTTCACTTTCAGGTGTCTTCTCTGTTATGAAAGTTTTCAATACTTCCATGATCTCCCCTTATAAACCCTCCATCATCTCTTGTAGTTCATCTTTTGTTACTATCTTCTTTTGTAAATCATTTATGTCCCTATGCATTTCTTCAAATTCATCAAGTGTCCAAGTAGGATTGTTTGGAGGCTTATTTGGTGTAGAAGTTCCCTTTTTGGGTGGCATGTTGGCCAAGTATCACTTTTGAACCTTGATTTTGAGGTGGTTCTGCTAGAAAATCTTTCTTCTGTTGTATCTCCCAAGTTTCGACCCTTCTAGGTATGAAACTTTGTTTTATGTAGTTCTATGATATTTCTTCTCTACAATGCCACAGGTCTGATCAAAATTGGACGTGGCAAGTGGAATTGATGGTAACTTCCCCCCAACTTGTCGATTTTTGGCCTTTCCAGGAGATCTCACTTGTATAGCGTGCCCCACACAAAATAATTGATATAAAATTCTAAAACTTGCACCAGAAATGCTACAGATTGTCTAAGATCCAATGAAACTAGTCCCACTCAATTTGGATACTATTGGAATAAGTTAGGATTGTTTTACCTAGAACACCTTCTTGAGACTAGTCAATAGGACTAGTCAGATATCCTATCTTACACTGGGTGTATCTACAAATTTAAGATGACCCAGACGCTGGAATTTTTACCACAGATACCTTCATAATTTCTGTGAATATCCTCTGAATTTTAGGGTCTGAAACGTTACAGAAAATGTTTTATAGCTAAAATTCTGCAATGACTCAGTTCAGGATGATTCCAGAACCCTATCTTGTATAGGCTGTATCTTCGAAAGTATAAGGCTTCAGGAGCTTAATTTTGAGCCCAACGTACCTTGATCTGTCTACTAAATATTATCCAATCCGTTCCTTCTAAAACATTGTAGAAAAAAGGTTATAGAGAAAATGCCAAGGTGTCTCATATGTAGAAACGAAACCCCAAGACCTTGAGCTCTGATACCATATGTTAAGAACCAAATATCAATATAACATAGAAAAACCTTAGAAAAAATACTCAAGGGCTTGAAAAATATATAATTTCAGATAATAAGCCTCTTCGAGGGGGAAATCTCCTTTTATCCCACTTAAATGTTCAAGTACAAGATGATTAAAAATGAAAATGTCTCCTTGGTATATATAGGAGACTAGGAGGTATAATTACAACTAATGGCCTAAAGCCAACATAAATAAAATAACATTACTAATATCATATGCCCCAATTAAGGGGTAATGAGCCAATATTAGGGCTTAACATACCAGCAAGAGTGGTAGCCACTGCAATGCAATGCGCGAAGGGGATCTTGATGAGTTCGGCCCCTTATTTGCTTAATTATTTCCTGGAGGACTGCAAGGATACACAATACTAGGGCTCTGAGTTCCACTACTCATGGTTACTCATTCTCATTTCACTTGTAGGGTGGCAAGAACCGGTGTATAGTATGTTCCTTAAGAGAGTGGGAAAGTGTGGCACAACCCGGTACACTTCCTTAAGGAGAAAAGTAGACCCAAAGATGGAGAAAGTGAACAACGATGTATTCACTCTATACCTGTCAGATATCCAAAACCAATTGGTTGACACATGGAGGATTTCCCCTGAGACAAACCCAAGATTTTGGATAGATTTCCAACCTTCAGGCAATGTGCCATAACATGTGGTTGAAGGAGAAGAGGGACCCAGCCAAGGAGTGGCTACAACTGAGCTACTACTTGACAACACAAGATATACAAATGGAGGTCTAGGAGTGGCTTGATGATTTGAAGGTACCAGTAATTCCAAAGATAGTGCCAACAGTACAAACTCAAATGCAGGATAGAACAGTCTCCACATAATAGACATGAAGAAATGGTGCTAGCAAGAATAAGACAACACAAGGTCCAGTGGGGGGAATCAACCCAATTCTAAATAAACGTAGGACATATAAGAAACCATAGGGTGGTTCCACACAAGGTCCACCACACATAGAGCATACACCAAGAGATACAACAAAACAGGTGCACACAGAAGAAGAAAGGACATAGACACAGGATATACCTATGGAGGAAGAAATTGGACAGGGGACAAGCATGGATACATAGATTCCAGAGACATCTGAGGCATCAGATGCCCAAAATAAGAGAACAAGGGAGAAAGCAAGTGGCTCCAGGAAGAAGGAAAAGGGCTATAGAACACCACCTTACACATCACTGACAATAGATGATGTCAAATTAGTAGCCACAACAATTGAATATTGCTATCAGAGGTTTGGGAGAATATCGAGAAGCATAGGGATAAAATTTTTGAGGAGTTGCAGGAGGTAAAAAATGCGCTGAAACAATTAATGATTAGGGAAGAGTAGCAATAGGAAGACACACCAATGAAGACTATGGAAGGAGTTCCAACAGGGGAAAGAATCTAGATCACGATGCATGGGAGAAAAAACTTTATTATAACACTTGACATGTTGTATATTCATAAGGAGGCAACATAGAAGCCCCTAAAGGATATAGAGACATTGGACTTGGCATTGCCCAAGATCCTAACAAAGGTGTTGTACAAATTACAGATTAGTGTCGTGTGGGAAATTCATTCTAGGCAAAGGTCAGATGCAAAAAATCTACAGATATCCCAGGAAGAGAACATATCATTGAAGGAAGTCATTATCCAATAAGGTTAGCAGAAGAAGATAGCATAGGAGAAATTTGAAGATATGGAGAATTACATTGGCATAGTATTCCAAACCATCCTGGACAACAGAAAGTCATAGAAAGTATCTTATGAGGACAAGATGAGGAAAATAGCGCAGGCCTTGGAGTAGTACAAGGAACAAATAAAGAAGTTGTAGGAGTGCGCAGTACCCACTACTCCTCCATAAGTAAGAGTGAAGCAAGAGCAATACAAAACAAAGTTTGAGGAGAATATAGTGTAGATGATACATAAGATGATAGATTTTTTGGAAAAAAGTGGCCAACTGTGGATACAGTTACAGGAAGATGGAAGGTTGCAGGAGCTGCAAGGAAAGGAGGATAGGGTCCACACATCAATGGCAGACTTGAAACAAAGACAAAAGACAATTTCACTGCCAGAAAAGATTAAGACAAATGCATAAATGAAGAGCAAGCAGTCATAAGAAAAGGTAGTGCTAGTAGAGAAGATTGTGAGACAAGCTCAGTTGGAGCCTCTGTAGGAAAAGGATGAACAACTAGTCATAGATATTGACACACTAAAATCAAGGGTGGAGAAGATAGGCTTGGAAGGAGGAGAAATATTGAAACCTCCAATCACTGCGCAGATGGTAGAAGCCATGGCTGAAAAGAGAAACCAAGATCAAGAGCAATGCCAACAAGCAGTATAAATGTATGAATCACTAGCACAAGTAGTGAAAGATGCAAGGGTCAGTGAGTGACTCGATACAAGTGACGATGTTAGTGTTGGGGGCTTGTTGGCGTAGCTAATTTTGGAAGAAAATCAAGGAAGTTTGAAGAAATCAAGGCAGTGCCAGAAAATGGGGAGCGCACCAGAAATAGAGGATAAGTAGCGCCAAGCAAACATGGTTACAAATTTGACAAACTACTGCAGAGTAGTTGGAAAGTGGACAAGCACTGACTTGGAGAACGGTTGAATTGTGGACCAGCCAAGATTGAGAAGTTGGAAAGTGGACAAACCTAATCCGCTTAGGGTTAGGCTTTTTGTAAGGCTTTGTCCCATTTTGTTGTATAAGTAGAATGTACTAGGACTATGAAAAGTTTGTCCTTTAGTTGGTTAGGGGGTTTTTGTTGAGAGATTGGTTAGATGTTCTCAGTTTTGTGAGGACTATTGTGATCTATGGAGATCGATTGTAATGGAGGAAGAAATGTACAGTGCACAACACTAGATTTTGCATGAAGAATAATAAAGAGTTGAAGTGACTCATCTTTGTGGACGTAGCCCTAGGAGGGGGTGAACCACGTCATATCTGGGTTATGTGTGTATGTGTGTAGTATTTATAATTAAAATTTCTTTAATAAGTTTTATGATGAACATGTTAGAATAGTAAAGTAAATAATACTGCACACTAAGGATAAACTGATGAAATTTGTAGAACAACACTAAATGGATGAATGTCATAGTTAGTATTCAAATCTAAATCTTATGTTATGACATATGGATATATGTCCTTTGGTATATGTTGTTATAATTGTTAATGGAGTTTTGTTGGAATAGTTGTGTCAATGGTCAGAACTAACATCCACTTAGAGTTAGCATAATAAGTAGGTATTTGAGGGATAGCAAGTGAGTAGATCTAATGCCCCTGAAAGAGAAACACATACCATCCCATGGTTGTAGACATTGGATTCCTGCGACCACCCATTGAATCCATCTTGGGTGAGACTGCACAGTGCACTTTGTGCATTGTGTTGCCTTCTGGTATCCAGAATGGCCAATGGTTGAAGAGTTGTTGGTAATCCTATAGTTAGAACTTGGGTTAGCCCAAAGTAGCCAACATGGCTCCCCATAGTTAGACTGTAGATGTAGTTAGATTTTGATGGAAACATGTTCAGTCCTCGGATAGACCTTTGCAATGGGATATTGTGTGCCTAAAATGAAGATCGTATGAAAAAGTTACGACCCTGGGAAGTCGATGTACTAGCTTACCCCAACGGGGCCCACATGACTTTTGGCGCTTCATATCCTAGGGTTAGGTTTTTGATGTCTATGGTTTTGGAATTCATGTTTATTGTAAAAAATGATTTCAGAGCCTCATTGTACTCATATTCTTGTGAATGAGCACAACTGTCACATCTCTTCTTAGAGATAAGACGTCACCATTACAACAAGCTTGTTTTCCGCTGCATTTTACAGTTTTAGCTTATTTCCTTATTGAATAAAAACCATTTTTATTGTATCTATGTTATTCTGTGTTAAGCATATTTTAATAATAATATGAATTTATTTCATTCTGCTCATAAAATCCAGATCACACGGGGTACTACAAAAAGTTTATTAAGGGATACGTGAAAATAACAACCCCATTGGAAAAATTGTTGAAGGAGGAGGTAAAATTTCAATGGAATGAGGAATGCCAGTAGAGTTTGGATACCTTGAAGAAGAAAATAGTTACAACGTCGATTTTAGTATTTCCATATTTGTAATACCCCAGTTTAGTATTTCGATTTTAGCATATCTCCTATCCTATGTGAATTTGGTTTTGTGGCTCCGTGAATTGAAAGAAGATAATAAAGAGAAGAAGAATTGGTGGATGTAGCCCCATGCTGGGGGTGAACCACGTATATCCCGTGTTGTGATTGATTTGTGTCGTTGATGTGATTTATGCTTAGTGATTAATCTTTATATATGTTAGATGCATCTGATATAGTATCTTAGTGCTTAATAAATTAGATGAATGCTAGATCTATTGATGTTATGTGCTAAATTGTCATATATGCTTAGATCTTGTTGAATACTACATTGTTCTATAATTAGGGTTTTACCTGTTATGTGAATAAAGGATTAAATACTAATGAATGTTAATTGCTAAGTGCTATGTTAAGTATTATGATCATAGATCTGTGTCCCAACTAGGTTGTAGACACGTGAGTCCTACAACCCCCCTACCACTACCTAGGGTGAGACTTCATATGCTTCCCAGGTGTTGTCGAAAGGGCCAGTAGTTAGGGTTTTTTTGGTGTGTTGTTGAAGCATTGAACCTTGGGTCTGCCCCTGTGCCAACAAATGGTTTTGTTGTCGGGACTTGAAACTTTGATTGTTGGGAACTGAGGAAAAGCGAAAGCTCTATGCATAGATCTGTTGTTGTAGTGAACAATACTCTACTTGACTTTTGAAGCTCTGTGCTAAGAAGAGAAGTCCGATATGAAGAAAAGAGGCAAGATCTTAAAGATTTGTGCTCTGATAAAGGTAAGATAAGTGGAAATTTTTATTTCAAAAGAATGGATCTAGGTATATTTGATAGATTTCGTCCTAGTCTGAAAACTAGGGAACAACTAGAAGAAAGAAGATGTGATATGAATAGATATGATAAAAATAGCGAAAGCTACGTTATCCCTATGCAGAGAAAGAATTTTTGGACTAACAAGCGGATGCAGGATCCTAGAAAGAATTTTTTGCAGGTCCATCACTGTGATTCCAGTGCGCAGTATAAGAAAGATTGGGGATCATTTAAGAGAAAGAGAGGATTAACTCTTTGTTATAGTTGCAGAAGATTGGGACATATTTCTAAGGAATGCCCTGGTAGAAGTCCTATTTTCCTTTGCTGTAAAGCTACTGGACATGAAGTTTTGGATTGCCCTAGAATGATTGCTAAAGTTGAGAAGATGAACATAAGACAAGAAAACCATGAGGAAGGTCAAGAGACTAAGAATATGCTAAAGAACCCAAAAGAATCAGAGGCTATATTATTACAGATGAAAGAAATATTGAATGATCATAGAGACATCAGTTTATCAGAGATTTTAAAAGAGAAAAAATGCATATAAACAAGAATAGGAGACTTCAACATAGACTATGTATTGGATGCAGAAACATAGGTGAACATTATGACAAAAATTAATTGGGAAATCTTAGGAAAGCCTGCCATGATTCCTTCATTGGGAGGAATAGGATTGTTTAAAGGAAAGATGATAACCCTATGTGGAAGACTTTCCCATGTACCTATGGTTGCTCATGGAACATCGACAAAAGAAGAATTTGAGGTCATTAATTTTGTTGAGAACAACGCTCCCTTTGCACTTTTGTTAGGAAGGACTTGGATCGAGAGAGATCAGATCCGAAGGAGAGAGGAAAAGGAAGATATAGAAAAAAAGAAACAAGAATTAAAGGATTTCATGGCTAACAGAATAACATGCATAATAGAAGAAAAAGAGGACAAGTCGAAGAAACTAAGGGCCAAAGACTTAACTGTCGAAGTTGAAAGAACACAAGAAGGCTTAAAGAAACTATCCATGTAGGAGAGTAGAGCACCTACTCTAGAAACAATAGGAGAAGAAGTATTATCCTCGAACCTTGTGAAATATCCTCAACAGTGTGAAGTTACTATGCTAAGAAAAGATAAGAACAATAATGTAAAGAGGAATAAAGAGACACAGATCATAGGAAAGAAGGAAGGTTCCAAAGAGGACTTTGCAGAAGGAAGGTTGGAAGAACTTGAACCTTGCCGGAATAGCAGAACAACACCAATTGACACTTCGCCATGACGAAGAAATATGACCATTGAAGGCGTCCTTACCGTTAGAATGACGCTCTAGAATGGATAGAAATGCAGTTATTGCCGAAACGTTCACCATTGGACCGTTGGGACCATTCCATAATGGATGGAATTGAATTGATTGAGGCATTCCTTCCCATTGGAGGAGTTCGTTATGACCTTGTTTATTTATACCGTTGAGCGTTGCACCAAGGACACTTTCACGAACTGTGATTATCTGAGCCCACAGAGAACTAATATATTTCACGTTGTTCTTATTGTAAGCTCACCATATGTTCTGATACCTTGATTGTTTGTTCACCGACCCAAGATATTTGATCTCGAGCGTGTATGTCAGGCGACCTTAGCACAACAGAGAAATACATCGAAGAAATCCTCATAGACCTCATGGATGAGAAGGTCCTATCCGCAAGAGTACAGGCCTCGTCGATGAAAGGAGTGCAAGCATACCCATCGACTGCATGTTGATCTGGGCCCTCCTTGATGTAGGAGCATTTCTCCAACCCAACAACGCACCAGCTAGACAACACATTCAGCGTGCATTCAAGGAAGGGAGAGGCGCCAACCCTCTCATTTTAAATTTTAAATTGTAATTAAATGTTTGTAAGTATGGAAGAGCCAAAGGGTTGACTTTGTGTAGATAATAGATAGAGTCACCTTTAATGGCTGACAAGATGATAAGATCTAGATCCGATTCGGACTAGACAACCATTGATTGTAATTCAATGTAAATTAATGAGAGTAGGTAGCTTGGAGGGAAGAGTTCAAGGAGCCCCTCTTTTGTAAAAATACCTTTGTATCTAGATTCATTAGAAGGCTATATGAGATTAGAATATAAGAGAAGAAAGAGAGAGCCGAGACTCTGTTCCAGTTCAAGCTCACCCATATTGTAATCGAACATTCATATTAATACAAAGAGCATTTTTTCTTGCATGAGATTCTTTGTGTGTTTATGTTCTTACTAATGAATGGCATGTGTGTGTTATTTTATGCTGTAGATGTATGTTAGATTCCATCTATAGGTGATAGATAGACTTCTCTATCTGTCTGATAGTTTTTTGATTTCAGTCTGGGTTCTTTGTGGCTTAATGAAAGGGGTTGCATGATGTTAGGTGGAAATATTGTCGTTTAATTCCGTTGTAGTATTTTCCCAACTATTTAATTTGTCAATCCGAGGTTCGTAGGCTTACGAAGCACATGCACTATATATGCAGGACTGAAGTGGAAGTAATCTAACCTAAATTGCTGAAATGAAACTAATCTAGGAAAGCAATACAACATGTGAAGAGTTGAACGACAAAAGACATATGTGAGCTCACACAATATATCAATCTCAAATTATATTACAAGAGTCAAATGACAAAGCATGAAAGAATAACAAAGCTAAGAATCCCCTTCTAAGACTTCAAGCTGATCTAAGTCTAATATCTCATCTCTAACTCCAACTTCCCAAATTATCCATTACATGATATCCCCCCGCTCTTCATGAAGAGAGAACACTCTCTTATATACATGAAAGTCTTGAAGAGTGTCATAATTATAGATCCACTATTCTCTCAACTTATTCCTTCAAATCCTCCACTCATATATTGGATAAGATATCCTATCAAAATCTCCATGATCTTCTCCTTTGAATATGCTTGAATGATTGTCCCAAATATTCTTCAAATCTTCAAAGCTTGAAGATGAAATTCGAATTTGAGGCTAGGTGGTAGTATTTGACTTTGTTGAAATCTTCATATATGCTTGCACACATCATCAAACTCATCCAACCTTGATATATAATGAAAGTATGTCATTTTTCTAAGATTTAATCATAAATTCACTTATAATACTAAAATGAATACAATGGAAAATAATAAAGAGAAACCCAAGTATCATTATGGAAATGGTAGGATGGAAGGTTAATGGGACAATGAAATGTAAGGAATAGTGAAGGAAAAAGAGGATATAAATGTGACATTTCTAAGGCCCAACATGCCCCCCAACTCAACTTGTTGCATGTCCTCATGCAACCATGCAGGGATCTTCTTAAGAATTTTTGGCATTCAAACTATGGCTTTGATTGATGATGTCCCTTTAATAAGGAATGTTTCCAGGGTATGGGATACAAGAGTAACAACATGTGAAATATGTGTAACAACATGTGAAATTTGTGTAACAACATGTGAAATTTTCTTATGGTTGGTTCTTGTGTGACAACCATGAATACAAAGGATGTTGGTTCTTGTGTTAACAACATTCATTTCACTTATTGATTTTCTTGCTGCAATAATTTAGCCATGTACTTTACTCGAAATAACAAGCTATCAATGTGCATAGGAGAGCATCACTGAGTATGAGAAAGCTTTTTCTTTATCTTTATGAATCATGCCAATACGTATATCAATAGAAATGCAACAAAGTGTCGTTGGAAAAGAAATGTTAGTGAATCATAAATGGAATGATGAGATGGTAAAATGGAAT
>JASDQU010421905.1:0-10113 GCA_032191745.1 Picea mariana
CCATCTTCATCGATTGGTTTCCACTTGACACATATCATTCTCATCAAGGACTATGCATCATATCAATGATCCATCTTTATCAATTGGTTTCCACTTTGACATATATCATTCTCATTAATCATCAATCAATCAATTACTTGACATCAATCAATCAAACCATTTGCATCAAAGACACATGATCCAACAATATCCCAAATAATCAAACCATTGGCATCAATGACAACATGATACAACATATTAGTATTTTGGAATTACAGTCCATCAATGGTGGGGCATTGACAATTTCATACTGCATGTAGCACATACCATATTGGTGGTGTTATGTACAAAGTTCTATGATATGATTAATATAGTGTCATGGTATCATGTGTGGTGTCCATACCACCCCTATCACACATGGTGATCACACTACAAAGCATTAAATGATTTACATGTTGGAGTGTGCATTGTTGGATTCAAAGTAACTTTGGATTCATTAAAATACACATAATCATGTATCTACCTAGGAATTATACATTCAACTATGTAGGATCACAATTCCATATTACATATAGTGCACATAGTAATGACGATGTCTTGGCGGGGTGAAATTTCCCAGCAACAGTAAGGGGTGCTCCCTGATATAAGGTCCCAATTAGACTATCCATTGTTTGGTTTAGGAGACCCATCTGGATTCTGTCACGGTTTCCATTACTAATGATGAGGCTGAAAATGGATGGTTATGCAATGTAAATATGTAGATGAAGACTATATATGAAAATAAATATAATTTAATTCTAANAGTAACCACATGAGTTGTCATGAAACTACACTCTGCTAGAAACCCTACTCAAATAGTTGTAACGTTGGTGCAAAGTTAGAAATACATGCATACAAATATATAACTAGAAAAATATAAACTATATTTCTACATACATCACAATTCATATGCTCAGGACATATAAAATGTAAGAAGAAATAAAAAAGATGCAGAGTGACATAGATTGCATTATATTAGTCTATAAGAAAGAATATCCTTACAACCCATGTGAATATAATACATTCTGATTGAAATAGTTCACGACAAAATATTAACACATACAAATTCTTCTCTCTTTCAAAAAATTAGCCCTAAGGGCTTCTCAATATTCATTATCCAAGTATTTTTCCCAAAACTATTTCTAGAATGTGTATAAACTTGAACATCCCTTTCAAAATGGGTCTATTCCCATATTTATAAAATTATTCCTAACTATTGAAGAGGACTTATTGGATTCCTAAAGGAATAGTTACAAAAATTGTTCAGTTTCCCTCTACATAATTGATGACATGTGTATACAATGAATAAAAAATTGGAGGTAGTTGGAAAAATAAAAAATGAACTATAGTTAATGGCAATTTCGAATTTCTATTTTGTCTTATTCATGAACTCTTGTCCATGATGTATGTTGTCCAAATTTATAATTGATCATATAGATATACAATTCTACGATATGCTAATTCTTCTAGGGCACTTGTGTGCATGGCTATGTTTTCATCGAGGGTATGCATATCCTTTGATAATGTAGCCATTAATTCCTAGAACATAGTATGAACTTTGAAAGGTTTTATGAGATGTTTATGTATTAATTTCATTGTTGCTTTGGTGGATGATTCAATGAATTTTTGTCTGCGGCTTGTGTTGTCCTATATTTTATCGACTAGTTCTTCCATTGTGATATTCTTTCCAAGCTCTTATAACTGGAGAAGTCAAAATCTCTTGATCAACTCTTGTTCTGCTTTGTGCAATCATGAATATATCACCATTAAACTAGTTGTCTCTTTGTCTTCTCTTTGTCCATCTTGCTAGCAACACTCTAATGAATAGAGGTATGTATTTCTTTCCATTCCTGAAGGATGATAAAGCTCGACTGATGCATCCAGGTTTTTGAACATCCATATGCCAATATTGTTCATACATTCTTGGATGGTATTGAAATGTGTAATATTGGTTTGCACTTTGATGTGATGATCTATGATGGTGGCAGCTACTTTTTGGAAAAGTTGTAAGTGGGAATATATTTCAATGATAGCCTCTTCTAGTTTTGATCTAACTTTTTCTGCACTTGCCTTGAAACTTTGAAGGACACCCTCATCGATTTTCACATGTTGGAGTTGTTCCTCTAACTCTCTGATCCTTTCCTCCTTCTCCATATTTTGTTGGCATAAATTCTAGATGTTATATTCAATGGAATTCATGAAGGAGGAACCAACAGAAGCTATGGAGACTAGATATTCACTAAAATTTCCTATTATGAGGGTTTGTGTAATAATTGAAATTGGATTTCCCCCAATCACTAACACTTTCTTCACTTGTTCTTGTATAATCCTACTTGACACTTTGTCGTATGTGAATTTCTTTAGGTTTGGTGCTTCACCTGGTCTGAATGGAATACAAATTCCTAAACCTATCCCACTAAATTGTGTGTGTCAACCGGCACCTGTTGTTGATATTCATGGGATAACAGTGTCCATTGGTTGAGCGTCATCGTTTCTTGTTTCAATGTCCTTATTTTGTATCTATTCTTCGGCCACTTTGTGGGAAGCTTCCTTAGCTTCTTTTTCCACTACCTTTGCCACTGCTACTACATTTGATGTTTCCTTTTTGGTTGGTGCCTTTTTGTTGGATTCCTTCCGGGAAACTGCCTCTTCTTTTGCTTCTTCGACAATTTTCCTCTTCTTTTCAGTAGTGTCTTTCTTATTCTTATGGAACTTTTCTTTGTTCCTATTTTCTTATCTGTTATTGTTTCTTATTCCTCAATAGATCTTGATTGCATAGATGTAGTTGAAACAAATCCTTTTTCTGTTGATTCTTCCTCTTCCTTCTTTCTGGCCTCTTTTATTGCTTTTTCTTCATTGACAATCCTCCCTATGGGCTTGCCTTGTCTTTTGAATATGAATTTGTTATAAGTTCTTTCATTTTAGTGTACTTCTTCTTCTTCCCAAACCTTTGATGTGTACTCCCTGGAAATACCTAGGTTTTTTAAATTCTCTTGATGTCGTTCTTCCCTAAACCTTTCTCCCTTGAAGTGGTATGGTAGTAATGTATCCACCTCTTCTTTGGACTTGTTATAGACTTAATATCAACCCTACATGTCAGAGAGGAATCCATTAGTGGATAGAAGCCTTAATTCAACCTTTTTACGAAGTTTGACCCTTTCCAGAGCATGTTTGGAGGGCCTCACGTAACACCTAGCACGCGACAAGTGAGACCTCGCTAGAAAAAAGTGGTTCAACAAGCGAGGCACTATCAAACTTATAGAAAAGGGGATTTATGAGGTGAGGGGAAAGAGGTGATTTGGATCTTAGTAGAAATATCCTAGGAACTCACATCATTCAAATTTCTAGTGGCCTTTAGAAGATCTAGAAGTCTCTCCTAAGCCTCCTCCAAGAGATATATAACAAAGGCAACCCTTGGCCAAGAAAAGGAAGAATTGAATAACAATTTTATACTACCAAATTGCAAGGGTATTCAACCATTGTAGCCAAAATTCATTTAATCGTAACATTACCAAAGAGCTACAAGGAGAGGTAAGGAGCAATGAGATTGAAGAAGCTTGCATTAACACTTGAGGTATGTATGCTTGATGTAATTTCTTGTTTTTAATCAATAGATAATTTGTTTTTCCCTTTGAATATTTTTCAATTAATGTATAAATGTTCAGATCTTATCTTGTAGATTGTAGATTAGATTATATTCAAGCTAGATCTAGGATCCTAACATTAGGAAGAAATTAGAATGGTTTTGTCTTGTCTTTAGTGTGCAAGAAGAAGGTTGTAGCTGAAACTTCAGGACTGCAAAAGCCAGGATACGCTAAGGAAAAACTTCAATAAAAGGTAATCCATCTACTTAACTCTTTGTATGTGATTCTATTGCTTGTTTCTAGGAATCCAATGGGAATTATACCCACTCCTGTCTAGGATAACTAGGTTGATCCTAGGGATATCTTATTGATCTGTTTAGTGAGATCCTTGTGATCATTTTTCCCATAACATATTGGAAACCATACCGGGGAAGAATTCTTCACCGGTCAAGACTTCTTTTTTCCTACATATTTCTCTATTTTTGTGATTTTCATTTTATTCTTCTTCCATTTCCGTCATTCTTGGGACTAGATCTCGTTGATCTAGTAGATCTAATTCATATCTGGAATATCTTCCATTGATCCATATTTTTCAAAACCAAAATTTACCAGGTCTTCATTTGTTGCAGTATAATTGTCATGTGAGGCCCCCTCATTGGTTGACAAGAATTTGTCTCGCGAGGCACTGCCGAAACTGCATAATTGGTCCTCTCATGTTAGAGGAAAACATGCCCCACTATTGATCCTCATGGGTCACAAGAGGGAAAGAATTTGAGGATCCTCTCTCATCTAGTGGAGGAAACCCACGAGTACCCTTCTAGAGTCCACAAAAAAGGTTATGTAGGGTGCCAAAAAGGTTTGTTTTTTGCGAATTGTTTTTTGGGTTTTTTTGTTGTGAATCCCAGGGTCCCTATTATTGGGGAAGAGAACCTTTAGAAGTTATTTTTTCAAGGGATTTTTCATTATCCTTTGCATGACATAAAAAATAAAATAAAATAATTATTTTTTTGATCATCCCTTCTGAAGCATTTTAGGACCTCTTTTCATAATTACACTTGTAAAATTTGGGGTCTGAAATTGTATTTTTGGGTGATTTATTGTTGCATTTGGTTGAGTTTCCTTTTGAAATTAGGTTTTACATTGTTAAGATCCATTCCTTGTGAGTTTTGGGTTGATATACCATGTATACATTGGAGTGTGCCAGGGGGAATCACTACCAATACCACACTACCCTTTGCCTGCTAATTTATTGGTTTCCATTTGCATTATGTGTTCTTGCATAGATAAGGAATTTTTACATTTCAATTGGAATAACATCAAAAAGACAAAAATATTTGTTTCATGCTATATTTTCTTTTGAAACATTATTTTTTGAGTGCATGAGAAGAATTGGTTGGTTTCAGATCTGATTGTTTTGTCGATTGCTTGGTGTGTGTGAGGTCTTATTTCTGAAACTGAAAAAGAAAAATAAATGTCACTTTCCCTCCCATAGCTAAAGTTCATTGAAAAGAAAAAAATTGCATCATCATTATTGCATTTATTGGTTGGGTCAAGAGTCCTCACATCATTAAAGTTTCATCCATTACATTTGGAACTAAGAAACAACCTCTAAAAAAAAGCGCTTAATCTTAAATTAATTAGATGTTTTCCTTTGATAGAAAACCAACACTACAAAGGTTTAGGGCCTTCGATTAGGATTGGAGACTAAACTCTCCAAGGCCACAAAACACAACCTATAAGTCGTTAAAGATTTTGAAAACCCATTCTTATAACCAGTGTGTCGGGAAGCTCTTCTAACACAGGAGTCAAGAACGAGGTCACATCAGTGAACGTAGGGATATTACCCATCTGTGCTTGTTTTGGTGTTTTTGGTACCGCTTTGATCATTATGTATACATGGGTTATGTTAGTTAACAACTTTAGAGCTTCAAGATTAGCTACCTTGCCATTACGTGTGGTCGGACTTACAACTGTTCGTTCAACCATTTATTTTTAGGTGGTAGCCTTAGTGACCTTTCCTAGGGATCCACATACATGACTACATGTGGGACATGCTTGTGGTACCTGGGGCAGACGTTCGTTCACTATATTAGTTTCCCTAGAGGGTGCCCTCCTTAATGAAAGGGTACTTTCATCGGTCAGGTCTATTTTGCATAGATCATTGTAACTTCTCCTCACACTTTCTCTAGCTAATCTTGTGGGGGACTTGACCCCCCCCCATAAGGTTGGTTTTCAGAAGGGCCTTGAGCCAATTGGTTTGCTTTTCGTTCTCATAGATTTGATTAGGGGTGTTCTCTTTGAGTCCGAGTCTAGGTCAACCATAGGTTGGTTTTTGTGTGTCAGTAACATAGCTTATTCACCGTGGATGAATTATTGCTCTAGACCCATCGATTACGAGGACTTGATCCTATTACGGAGTTGCAACCACCTCTAAAGCGGTGCAAAATAAGTGAAAAAGACTTCTAAGGGTCTTATCTTTGGTTTGGTGATACCGGTTTGGTTGAAGTAGAGGTGGCAGATAGACATCCTCCACCAAATTTCAATCCACCTTTAACTGAGCCAGATGCCCCTTTACTTTTCCAAGTAAGGGAAATTTTCAATGAGCCTTTCTCTTTATTTGATCATCCTCCCACCATGTATGGAACCAATGTTTTTTCTAGTGTATTTGATCCTACGATCACATTCCTAAGTGGGCAGGGGGGAATTCCTCCAGGGGAATCCCAGTAATGTTCACTTTGCCACCCATTAGCTCCATTAGACCTACACTGTCCATACCATTTCATTTTGGTTCCTCGATCTGGGGGACATCAATTGTGACATAAAATCCATCCTTTAGTATACTTAGTGTCCCTAATACCATTCCTTTTGTATCAATTCCCACTTCCAAATTATTTTCCAATGGGGGGGTGAGCTTCAGTTTCAACATGGGAAGTGGAACTCCTTCCACCTTTGTTAATCCAATGAGAGGCCCGACATCATCAGGTGCAGGTGTACCTTTTGTATGGAGTATTCCTAGAGGTTTTGGGACTGTCCCTAGCCAATCTAGGGGTAGTAGTACATCTAGAGGTTTTAAATTTCCTTGGGTTATCACACCACTCCCTGAGGGTACGTCCCTTGGGGCCAATTTTTCACCATGGGGAGGCTTTTATTGTGTGTCAACATCTGGTCCTGGGGGTTTCTTCCTTGGGACTAGCTTTGGGAACATCTTTCCTCAAGGGTCCACATTTCCTCTTGGGGGCATTTTTGGTTATGGGAGCATTCATTCTCCTAGAGGTTCCACCATCCTAGCAGGAACTCACACTTCAGGAGCTCCCCAACCCTCTAATAGTACCAACATAAGGGGACTGCAAGGTCCATCTTGGACAACATAGACTTCACCTCCCTCCCAGTCTTCATTTTCACCATTTCCTTTCCTCACAATTCTTGATTTACTATATTTTTCATGGTTAATGAATGAAAGTATAGCCCATGATCCCTCATGGTCAACTATGCCATCCAAATTACCCTCAGACATTCTGAAGGTTGATGGAAATCTAGAAGAGGAAACCTCTACACACATCATGACTTACCAATTGTGGTTTTCATCCAAATAATCGATGGATGATAGTGTAAGGTTTCATCTTTTACAGAGATCCTTGACCGAGGCCACTGCTAAAAGGTACATTGAACTAAAAGGAGGTTCCTTTATAAGCTTCAATGGCTCGGTGATGGCATTCTTAATGCATTACCAATTGCTCATCCGGTACGAGATAAGAACTGAGATCTTGACTTCTCTACATCAAGACAATGCCACCCACATCTCCGATCATATTCATGAGTAGCATCGATGGTGTAGGATTATTAAGACTTAGATTCTGGACAAAATCCTTACAGAGTGGTTCACTAAGTCCCTCCTACCACCCATTTCTAGAGATGTAGCTATGGCTGAGGATTCCACCGAGGATATATCTATCATGCATGCCCAACACTTAGACTAGATATACTCGTAGTTAGGTACTCTCTATAATATCATTCAAAATTCTCCTTGGCTGTCAATGAACCCTAGGAAGTCAAAACCTAGACCCCATTGCTATGGTGTGGTTGGTTCGATTTACCATGCGTCTATGAACCAATTAGTTTACCAAATGGGTCATATTTCAATTACATCACACCCATTGGCTACTAGCACTAGTTCTCAAATTGTTGTAGTTCCCTCTCATACCTTCGAGTTGCATTCAGTGTAGTCCATGCAACTCAAGAATCCTCAACAACGTGGAGGAAAAAATAAATGGAATAAGAAGAATAATTCCAACTCTAAGAAAGGGAATGATACCACCCAAAATACCTAGGAGGGGGGCACCAAGGAGAAGAGGAAAGCTCGACTCCCTTCCATGATCTACAGAAAGGACCATCCCACTCATCAGTGTCCTTGAAAGGATGATTTCCACATATATTTGGCACAAAAACGGGCCTCTGAAAAACCTATTGTCTTAACCCATCATTTCCCCCCTCAACCTCAAAATATGGTTGCCAAAAATCCTACCTTTCCGCTAGGGGTAATCACAGGTACCCCTCAACATGAGGGGTCTCCATCAAATGCTTCTATTTTCATGTGTGTCCACACAATCAATTTTCATACATGACATAAAAATTATGACATTCCTGAGCCTTCGAATGCTTCTCCAGAAGTAGAATCTTCATCCCATCCTACTGACCCTCTCCAGATAGAGAATCCATTTATGGATGCACCGATTTGCCCCCTAAAGGAAATTCTTCGATGCATGACACACAATCTCAAAACATGGGCCGCCCACAACTACAATATTGTGGAAGAATTATCCTAGGCACCTTGTGCCATGTCGGTGCTTGAAGTTCTCCAGAGCTGCCCCACACAGAAAAAATCCTTGCTTGTAGCCATAGGCGGGGTTGATCCCTCAAAGTCGAGCTTGATGACCTTTGATTCATATAAGGTAACTCATAGTCTTTCTGTTACATGTCAAAATTCCACACTTGGGAATCATAGCATAAGTGTCTCAAGTGTCATAAGTGTCACACTTTAACTATCGCAAGTGTCGTAAATTGTCTCATACACTTTTGTTAAGTGTCACAACTCAATCAACACCATGTAAACACTTGTCACAAATCCTAAATCATGTTATGGGAAGAAGCCCCATCATTTGATAGTTGAAACATGGTTTTAACCTAGTAATTTGACCTTTTTTTAGCAATTTAGAAGGGTGGCGCTCCCCTACCCATGTATAGGGAGCATCAGTGCTCCCGTTTCCATGTTAAGGGAGAGACACTTTTTGAAAATGATGATATGTCTCTCAGTAAGGGGAGCACCAATATTTTTAGAGGGACAATGGGGATCTTCCACCTCATTATATGGGACAACTCTCTTGGGATGAGGTTGGTTATGTTTGACCCCTATACTATGGCTTCATCTTAAGATCAGATCCCAACCCTGAGGAGCCATATCCTCTACCATATCCTTCATTTTCTCATGGTGGTTGTTCCTCTCAAACATATATATTGAAGGTATTTCCAAGGTGAAAGGGGGAAGTAATCAATAATAGTATCATCATTTTGATATTGATACATCTGTGCAAGGGTTGGACGAGGAGATATTAGAGAGGTTGTTGCAACATCAATTGTGGTCTATAAGTATCTTATTTATTGGTTCTCATTCAATAAATACTTGGCCTATTTCCTTCATGCTTTTGTATTTTCTCATTTGCTTGTCTATTGTCATTATAATAATCATAGATAAACTTGTATTATATAATATTGTAGATTAGGATATATTTGTTATACTTTTTTGTCCATTGTAGATCTCAATTTGTGCCAGGCATTTGAAGATCAAGCTCAGGTATTGAAAGCAGTGAGGACAAACGTCGAAGTAGGTTCATCATATCCTTTCTCTCCTTCTCATTATGATTAGTTAACATTAAGTTTAAATGGATGTTAGTGTCCATGTGTACTATTTATATCTTGGTATATGGGTCTAGTAATCCAAGGGAAGTTTCATCTTCCCATAGGAGAAAAATTCTGTAATAGAAATTAACGACTCCATTGGGGATCAAATTTGACTAGTCTTTTCTTGGATCATCTAAAGCCTTTGTCTATCATTATATCTTGTTTCATGCCTGATTTTGATATATTTCCCCATCCCTCTATTAAATTTGGCAGCATTGACAGTCATTCTCCAATGAGAGGCCATATGGTCCACCTTGAGTCTAGCCAGGGAAATTTGGAGAATCAACCAGTCTTGTGAGGTATTGACAAAATCCAGGAGGAACAAACAACCTTTGTGAGTCAAAACAAAAGTCAGGACGAATGAGATGCTATGTGAGTCTAATGAAAAATTCAGTGGGAATGTACAACTTATGTGAGCATAGACAACCTAGTGAAAAAGTCAGGGGGAACGTACAACCTCTGTGAGCATAGAGAGACTAGTGAAAAAGTCAGGGGGAACATACAACCTCTATGAGCCTAGTCAAACCTTGTCAGCCATGAGAAAAAGTCAAGGTAT
>JASDQU010421913.1:0-10124 GCA_032191745.1 Picea mariana
AATAATGGTAAAGGACAGATCATTGACATAGACCCCACTGCTATTGTCACGACTGCAACAATTCAACTAGAAGAACCAACAGATCCTGAAGAGGGGGAGCGCCTTTTTCTTTCACAGATGTGGGTGAAGGGGACCCCGCTGCATTTTATTATTGATAGCGGAAGTCAGAAGAACCTCATCTCAGCAGAGGTTATCAAACAGTTGGGATTGTCGACAACACCACACCCGCAGTTATACAACATCAGGTGGCTTTGGCAAGGACAAGATCTTCGTGTCAACCAACAGTGTCGATTGTCATATGACATCCAACCCTTCAAGGATGAGGTATTATGTGATGTTGCCCCACTGGATGTTTGTGATGTTATCTTGGGCCAACCATATATGTGGATATGCCATGTTGTTTATGAGTCTCGACCCCGTAGTGTCATTGTTACTTTGGGGGGTCATCTCTACATAATACTAGAGGTAGTTCCAACTACTGTTCCACCTAAAAAGTGCTGCAAGTTAGTATCTCATACTGCAAAATTCAGCTTCTTCACAATCTGTTCAAAAGGAGAACAAAAGGACACTACAACCACGACAGCCTTGCCCCAAACACCTTCTATCCAACAGAAGCAGGTCAACAAGGATGCAGCAAAGTGAAAATATTCCTTCTGCACATCGTCCTCTCATGTATCTTGACTTTTTGAGAAGCCTCAACCACAACATGTTCGTGACAGATTTCCACAAACTGAGCAGCGTGACGTCTCCAGCAAGACAAGCAGCTCACCAAGATGTAGATTCAACAAATGTTTTTCCCTCTCCCCCGGGAACTCAACGCAATGGATACCATTGCTTAATAAGGAGGGAGGATTGATCCATGTGGATATCGGTGGCCACCCGCCTTTTCCAAATGGCTCAAAATGACNAGGTTCTCAATGATATCCGAAGGCATGATTGATCCCCCAAAATTAATCTCCTTGACGATACATTTCCAACGAGCTATCACACGCCTAAAACAGAGATCGTATGCAAAAGTTGCTACCCCGAGAAGTTGATGTACTCACTTACCCAAACGGGGCCCACATGACTTTTGGCGCTTCATCTCCCAGGGTTAGGTTTTTGGATGTATAGGGTTTTTGACATTCCTTCTTATAGTAAAAATGCCTTCAGAGCCTCATTGTAATCATATTTTTGCAAATGCGAGTAGCTGTCACATCTCTTCTGAGAGATAAGTTGCCACCATTCCAGCGAGTCTTTCACTCTATATTTTTACAGTCTCTGTACATTTCTTTCATTAATATAAATCGTGTATTACTTTATATCTTTGTTTATGTTTGCATCTCCGATACATTTATGTTATATTATTGAATATCTGTGATATCTCTGTGCATTTCTTTATTATATCTCCAATCTCATTTCGTGCCGAAAATAATCCGGATCAATTAGTGTAGGAAGAATGGCCCAGGATGAGGAATGGCCCAAACTCAGAAATCAGAAACAATCATTCTTCCTTGTTTGATAAGAATAGGGAAGATAGCCCATTGTTGATGTTCTATACTCAGGGAAGATATTCTTTCAGATCTCACAGATGTGAGTGGAAGATTGTCCCATATAATTCAGTTTATTCTTAACAATATTTTCTGTGCAGGATGTCATCAGATGATTGTTACGGAGACAGACAATCTCCCGACAGTAGAGATATACTACTGTGGTGGATATGTTCCACTGGCCATGACTATGAGTCACGGTTTGAGTAGTTGTGTACTACCGTGGATAGACACAATTGTGTTCTATCAATTGATATTGTACCAGTTGTCATAGGAGATTATCCAGTTGGATAATAATGACGGTGCTCATGATACTACCAGTTGAATGGTCTGTTTGTGCTCAAGACCATACCTCCCTTGCTAGGAGGGAGTGTTAATATTATGGTAGCTTCGGGAGGTATGAACCTCTTTTGTGACCTATGATGAGATTAGAATATTCCAGAAGGAAGCAAAGAAGTGAAGGAAACCCTAGACAAGTTATCGACTGTAGAAATACATTTAATTTGGATTTATTAGTACCTAGAAGGATAGGTCGGCCCCAGTAAGCCTGCCCATACCACTATAAATACAGGGTGCCAGTTCTCATTTATCACATTCTCATAATTGTAGAGAGCCATTTGTGCACATTGTAGTTGGTAGTTTTGTGCATAGGTTTCTGGGGAAGATGTAGTGCCTGTTTCTAGGTGGACTATCCGATCAGCTTTGGTTTCTCTTCTTGCTTGGTGCATTAGCCTCTCTTGGCTATTTATTGCTACCAGGATCTCTTCTTTGTCAAGGTCAAGGTGCTCGGAGGGTGGCTTCGGCCTATGGTTGGGTGACGAGGTTATCGTCAATGGTAAAACAAACACAATCTTCTATATTCTAACACTTTCTCCCTTGCCATAAAACAACTTATGCCACACAAACGACTGAACTATTCTTCTGACATGTTTGGTCACATTTGGCCTGCCTAGTAGCATCATTTTTGATAGTGACTCCCAATTCCTTAGTTCCTTATGGCATACTCTGTGGTCCTTACTAGGCTACGAACTTCAATTTCCCATGACATTCCATCCATAGACTGAGGAAAAAACAGAGGTGGTCAATCGTACATTGGTACATGCTCTGTGCAACTCCTTCATCAAAATAAGTAGTGGGATGCTTATCTTCACATTTTGCAACATAGCTACAACAGAGCTACGCATTCTTCCACAGGCTTGTCTCCATTTTTGTATATGCGCATATACAAAAGTGGTCAACTTTCATATATGTGTCGTATATGCACATATACAGAAGTTGACCACTTCCGTATATGCACATATACGGAAGTGGTCAACTTCTGTATATATGAATATATGACACATATATGAAAGTTATATATGGAAGTGGTCAACTTCTTTATATATGCATATACGACACATATACGAAAGTTGACCACTTCTGTATATGTGCATATACAAAAATGGTCAGCTTATGTATATGCGCATATACAAAAGTGGTCAAATTCCATATATGTGCATATACAGAAGTTGACCACTTCCGTATATGCACACTTCCATATATGCACATATACAGAAGCTGACCATTTTCGTATATGTCCATATACGAAAGATGACAACTTCCATATATGCGCATATACGAAAATGGTCGGCTTTCGTATATGCGTATATACGGAAATGGTCGGCTTTCGTATATGCGCATATACGAAAATGGTCGGCTTTTGTATATGCAAATATATGGAAATGGTCGGAATTTGTATATGCACATATATGGAAATGGTTGACTTCCGTATATGAACATATATGGAAGCCGACCATTTCTGTATATGCGCATATACGGAAGTTGATCGCTTCCGTATATGCACATATACAAAAGCCGACCATTTCTGTATATGCACATATACCAAAGTCGATCACTTCCCTATATGGGCATATACAGAAGTTGGCTAGTTGCGTATATGTGCATATATGAATGTGGTCGACGTTCGTATATGCGCATATACAAAAGTTGGCCATTTTCGTATATGCGCATATACAGAAGCCAACCATTTCCATATATTGTATGGAAGTGGTCAACTTTTGTATATGTGTCATATATGCACATATACAGAAGTTGACCACTTTCGTATATGTGCATATACAGAAGCTGACCACTTATGTATATGTGCATATACGAAAGCTGACCACTTTTGTATATGTGCATATACAGAAGCTGACCACTTATGTATGTGTGCATATACGAAAGTGGTCAGCTTCCATATATGTGTCGTATATGCGCATATACAAAAGTGGTCAACTTCCATATATGTGCGTATACTTGCTTATGCGGAAGTGGTTGACTTACGTATATGCGCATATACGGAAGTGGTTATCTTCTGTATATGTGAATATATGAAGTGGTCAACTTCTATATATGTGCATATCGGAAGTTGACCACTTCCGTATATGCGCATATACAAAATTCGACCATTTCTGTATATGCACATATACGGAAGCAGTCAGCTTCCGTATATGCGCATATACGAAAATGATCGACTTTTGTATATGCGCATATGTGGAAATGGTCGGCTTTTGTATATGTGCATATACGGAAGTTGATCGCTTACATATATGTGCATATACAGAAGCTGACCACTCTCGAATATACACATATATGAAATCTTACCACTTCTGCATATACAGAAGTGGTCGACTTTCGTGTATGCGCATATACAGAAGGTGATGGATTATGTATAAACGCATATATAGAAGGTGAAAGATTATGAGTCAGGTTATTCTGGTGTGTCCTTCTACATGTATTCTTTTCCTTCATGATTGATTGGGGATTAGCTTAGCTTATTACCACTGATTGTGGATTATCTTAGCTTATTACCATTGATTGCCATTACTTGAATATGGAAATTAGTACAAAACTAACTATGAGTACAACTTTCTGATATGAGTAATGTATATGATTATGAACTACTGATTACACTGGTATATCTGCCATATTAGTCTAAATACAAAGGGTAATAGATCGCCAAAGCTAATGTATGAGGTCTCATAGAGGGCTTGTTGTGGTCGCATCATATTAGCTCATTACTTCATCATGTTCAACCCTATACAGTTAGCTGGTATGATTACAACAAGTTTGATTCGTGTTTCTGTACACATGAATAGAGCCATTCCATTACTATGATATCAGTGTCCCTCAGTTTCTTCCTCTCCTCTACAACCTCCCTCGGCGTCCCGAGAGTTTCTGCCTCTCCCAATCTTCGCCTCTACCTTCCCAAAATTGTTTAAACCAGTCCTGTCATGAAGTCTCCTCCCAGATTCAAAGGAAAAGACTCATGCACCACCCCCTGCTTTGTAGCGATAGTTTTCAAACCTCTCTCCTCATATACCTTACATACAATCTCCCCCTCCAAGCCCTTCGACGAGGTTAGTGGTGGTAGTTGGGTCGTTAATGCGCACGTTTCCCCTCCCTTTTTCGCTTCCCAAGAAAAAGAATCATAAATGATTTCAATGGCTTTCTTTTCCATAGAGCCATTCATACAATCACCATCTATCTTAGGAAAAGAACAAACCTCCAACTCAATCCTGACCTTTCCATCTCTCACGTCATCCGACCATAAAGAAAACTGGTACATTCTTAACTCTTCTCTGTACACCTCGTCATGTTTGAACAAGCACCCCTAGCTCCACCACTGATCTTCAGCGAGGCCACCATCTAGGTTCACATCAACTACCTCCATAAACCCTACGATCTTCTAGGTCATCCCCTAAAGGTTTTAAACCATATTCTAAACCCTTTCCCTCCTTCCAACACCTAGGCCACCTAGGCACTGGGTTAGCTCTTCTCCCAAAGCTCTCGACGGTCCATTTGCACAAATCCCACCCTATCGTTGAGAGGTCACCATTCTGGTGGAGCATACCCCACTGGATCTATGAAGAACCCTCTCAACAACATAATCAATCTTGTCATGTTCATTCAATGATTCTTCTCTTTACTTCTATGTTCATATCTTTTCTCTAATATTAATTAAACTTTCCTTATGTCAATTCAAAGTCCTTTAGAATTACTCACCTATATCTCATACCTATATCTCATGGCCCTTTTCTTTTGTTTATTTAAACTTAACTTTATAATTTTTATAAAAAAATATTGTTTATTTATTAATTCATTTTTTTTTATAATGATTGGTTCAATTTTTATCGAGGTTTTTTTCAATTTTTTTTAATAAAAATTCTTTTTTATATTTATTATTTTTGTTTTTTCAATTATTTATTTAGATATCTTTTATATTAATTTTAATCTCAAAAATTCTTCCTTTACTTCTATATTCATCTCTTTTATCTAATATTAATTAAACTTTTTTTATTTCAATTCAAAATCCTTTAAAATTACTCATCCATATTTGATAGCCCTTTTCTTTTGTTTATTTAAACTTAACTTTATAATATTTTATAAAAAAATATTATTAATTTATTAATTCATCCTTTACTTCTATTTTCATCTCTTTTATCTAATATTAATTAAATTTTTCTTATGTCAATTCAAAGTCCTTTAGAATTACTCACATATATTTGATGGTACTTTTCTTTTGTTTATTTAAACTTATCTTTATAATATTTTATAAAAAAATATTATTAATTTATTATTATTTTTTGTATTTATTAGTTTAATTTAAAAAATATATATTTTATTTTTTTTAAATAAGTAAAATGTAAATTTTTTAATTACAATATAATTTAAATTAAAAAAAAATCATAATTATATTAAAAAAAAATCCAAATTATAAAATTTTTAGATGAAATTTTTAAAAAACAGTATAATAATATATTCATTAAAAATAATAATATATTCATTAAAAATTCAACGTAAAATTGAAAATTGAATTTTTAGAAAAAACTTTTAAAAACTAGTATAATAATATATTCATTAAAAAATCAACATGAAAATGAAAATTAAACTTAAAAAAAAACTCTTAAAAATCAATATAATAATATATTCATTAAAACTTCAACATGAAAATGAAAATTAAATATAAAAATCATTATTTCCAACCATTAGAAACTAAACACATTGACCATTATAAAAATCTATATATTCAAATAAAAAATAATAACAAAACTTATTAAATATTTAAAAAATAATTAACTTTATTAGAATGGTGTATCCTGCATTTGTCATGACTTACCTTTCTATGGCCCACAAGATCAGATTTCAGAATATGCTTCTTAACTAAACTATACCACAACCTACCTATGTAGTTACATATTTAATTTGTTCAAAGCACTGATAATCTTTGTAATCACTTTAGTAAACTAATATTATGCCCAATTTCTGCATCTGAGAGTCCATTGTGGGGGTTGCGGGTTGAAGTAGGAATGCACGACCCTAGAGTTTAGCAGCTCAACGATGGGAGTAAATTTAATGCATCTGTGGGCTTTGTATTGATTTATGGATGCCCCTCTACTCAGAGCATAATCCATCAATTCGTTGAACGTTCCCTCTTCAACTACCCTAATTTCCAGAGGGCCGATGGACTTATCGGACGCTCTTCCTTGGCGATAGATAGAATTAAGGGATTCTTCTGCGGTGAGACAACAATCTTCAAAAACTGAAAAAGGAACTTCAACTGTGTTTGTGTTGAAGTGAAGTTCCCAGTATAGCATGTAGTGACCAGGGATTGTAGCTGTGTCAGCATAGCTTGTATTACTCTATCAATTGGGCATCGAACGGTTCCATATGCTTAGCAGAATTCTCTACCGCACTATGAAGCTCAGCTTCATCCGTTTTGTCGGAGTCTATACTCAGAACAACATTCCATCTACATGGAATTGAGGCGCAGCGTTGTGGAAACCAGTCACGCGTAGCACATCCCCCACTCTATAACGATTCAAACCTGCATAAGACGACTTTTAATTAAACATTCACAACATATAATACACAAATAAATGTTTAATGGAAAATCTTCTGCATACAATACCAACATATGTGGTGACAACGAGCTCGCATTCTTGCCCAAGTTTCAGGGCCACAAGTTCAACCAACTCCTCTCGCTCTTTCTCGTCGAGTGTTTTGGGGATCGTTGATGATTCGAGCATCAGACCAGCTGTTTCTTGTTTGCGGTGAACGGTAAGGAACACTTGGAAATAATGGAGATGTTAGCTAGTTGTTAGTACCGTTAATAAGCGCGGGTTGTAAGCGCCAGTTAGAAGAGTCAGTTCTTAGTTAAGAGTCAGTTGTCTAGTTGTATTTTGGTTTGCATGTAGCCGACTTGGAAGAGTCTTTTCCTATATAAACATGTAACCCGTCTTCATTGAATACTAAGAAGTGAGCTTAGCCTCACAGTGTTATTTTTCTCTCGTATATTTTATCTTGGTATCAGAGCCACGGAAGTGAGGTGCGGAGATTCTAGAGGTTCGCAGGTCCCTCCTCTGGCAGGGTGCGGGGGAATACTACTCAGCCTTTCACGCATAGTATATCGAAAAGATTCCCGCAGGCGGAGTATTCGAGAGGTGCGAACATCTCGCAGGCAGAATGTGAGGTACGGACTTCTCGCAGGCTGCTATATCGTGAGGTGCGAGTCTCGCAGGCTGCTATATCGTGAGGTGCGAGAAACTTTGTTTTGAGAAAATCCATGTTATTTTATCTTTGCTGCATGAGACTCGTTGTGAGATTGAAGCACGAGTTTGGGAGAAGCGCAGCGAAAGCGTGAGTTTGTTGTTTAGATTCATATTTTTCAAAGCGTGGATTAATTTGTTTGCAGTCAAAGTGGAGTTTGAATCGTGAGTTTAGATGCATGCATGAGAAATTGTATCGTGAAGGTTCATACATGGGATAATAACAAGTTTAAATGCATGCGTGGATATATGTTCCAAACGTAGAGTTTGAGCCTCACTTAATTTTGATTAAAATGGATCTCTTTTGAAGTTTATTACAAGAGAATATATTTTTTAATTAAAAGTGGAGATATAAAAGTGGATAAAGTGCATGCATGTGTATTAAAACAAGGGGAGGCTTTCTTTTTAAGGAATTATTTTTTAATACTTAAAGTGGCTAAGGAATTGTGAAGTTTATTAAAGTGGAGGTTTATTAAAGTGGATTATTGAAAGGATTGAAGTTTATTAAAAGTTTTTTTTAAGGCGGGAGTTATAAGTTTTTTTTTTGAAAGTGGATATTTTGGATATTAAGATGCATGCATGATATAAGCTGAGAACGGAGATAGATTGAGTCGGATCGGTGGTATCCGAAGGTAGAGCGACAAAACGTTGCACATCCTTGGTGATTTTCTTGCAGAGACTAAATTACAGCGATGGCGAATCTGCTGGCAGAGACTTACCTCAATGAAGCCAACAAGTTAGATGGCTCGAAATTCATTAACTGGAAATTCAAGATGCAGACACTCATGGAGGGCTATGGTGTCTGGAACATTGCGAATGGAACTGAACTGAAACCTGTTGCGGCTGCAGGTGAGATAGCAGCGGTAGGAGGTGCGACAACAACGGTAGGAGGTGCGACAATAGCACAGATCCAAGACTGGGAGAAGCGCAAAAACAAGGAAAAGGTATTGTTGCACATGTCAGTTAAAGATAGCATAATTCCACATATTAGAGATGCTACAACTTCTGCTGCAACATGGACAACTCTTAAAGCATTGTATGAAACTAGCAACACAAATCGCATTTTGTTCTTGAAAACTAAATTGCTAGGCATTAAGATGGATGGAAATGAATATGTTAGTTCATTTTTGGGTCGCATTAAAGAGGTGAAAGACAAGTTAGTGAATATAGGGGAAACTGTTTCCAATACTGATCTAGTGACTATTACCTTAAATGGTATGCTAGAAGACTATCACATGTTCATAACAGGTCTTACAGCAAGGGAGAAACCTCCTATGTTTGAAAAATTGACAGGTATTTTGCTGCAAGAGGAAGAGAGACACGGGAATCTGAAGCCTCCGAGTAAAGATTTGGCACTGTGGTCAAATAATAGATCTGCGAGAGGGAGATCAGGAGTAAGAAGCAGAGGAGGCAGTTCATGGCAGAGAGGCAGTTCATGGCAGAGAGGCAGTTCATCGCAGAGAAGACAATCTCCAAATCGAGGTATGCAATCTGATAGGAATGAGTCAAAGAGTTGTTTTTATTGTGGTCGGCCTGGACATATGGTTAAAGACTGTCATAAGAAGAAAAATGATGAGGCTATGAATAAACCTAGAACACATTTAGGTCATTATGCAAAAAAATCTTCAAATCAAGATCACAGATTATTTATTGCTAGTGATGATATTGATGAACCCCCGAATTTTGACTCACGGGATCTTAGGCTGTTTGTCTCTAACGTTGCTTTATCTCCTGAAACGGATGATTCTGATGCCTATTTTGTGGATTCTGAAGCATCAGTACATATGACTTGTAATAAAAATTGGTATGCTAATTTCAAAGAAACTCAGAATGGTGCCAGCATATATCTTGGAGATGACCGCGCTTATCAGATCAAGGGATATGGAGACATTCTTGTGACATTTCCGAATGGTATTGTTCGTTACATTCGTAATGTGGTGTATGTGTCAGGAATAAAGAAAAATTTGATCTCTGTGTCCACCATTACAGACCAGAACTTGAAGGTTGA
>JASDQU010421915.1:0-10124 GCA_032191745.1 Picea mariana
TAGGTTGTATCCCTTCATTTGCTGGATAATAATAAAGGAAGGACCTGGCAATTTCTATGGTGGACGTAGCCCACACTGGGTGAACCACGTAAATCTGTGTCTCTCTTGTATTGTGTGTCTTCTGTGTTTTGTTTCTGCATTTGTTTTATTTTATTGCTCCGCGATCCTGTTTTTCTAACAGATTTGAATTGTAGCACAACTTATCATTCAGAATCTGATAGGAAAATAGAAAGGGTGAATCAAGTGATTGCGGATATGTTGAGGATGTATGTGATGGATAAATCATCAAAATGGGAAGATTATATACACTTGGTAGAGTTTTCTTACAACAATGGGTACCAAGCATCTCTGAATATGAGCCCATTTGAGGCACTTTATGGCAGAAAATGCAACACACATGTAAGCTGGGACAACCCAATAGATAGAGTAGTGGTTCGGCCAGAATTGCTCAGGGAAATGGAAGAGCATATGTCAAAAATAAAGAGGGATTTAAAGGATGCTCAAGACAAGAAGAAAATATATGTTGATAAGGGAAGAACTCATAGGGAATTTAAAGTGGGTGATCATGTATTCCTGAAAGTGAAGACCAACAAAAGTTCCCAAGTTGGGGAATTGTTCCAAGTTGGCAGCTCATTATTGTGGGCCATTTGAAATACTAGAGAGGATTGGGCTTGTAGCTTGTTGAGGAAAAGGTATGAAACACCTTACTCAATCATTTTCATATCTTGCCTTGCTAAAAAAATATAGTTGGGAATGTCACTCGACGTTTATAGCCTCAAAACATTCACTCAATCCAAAAGTATTAATTACAAGGATTAAGGATGATTTTATGATTTGTAAATGTTGCGATGTAAAGATAAAATTTATACAAGGCTACAAGAATGTATACAACTTTTACAATAAAGTAAACATGGAGACCAAAAGAAAAAAGAGGAACCAACTCATGATGACACATGTATGAGACATAACAACAATTTGATTTGTTTCATTCTGAGATACAAAAAGTGTATTTCCCTTTACAAACCCCTGTGAGGGTATGGACCAAAGTCATATTTAGAGGTCTCTAATGGGCACCATACAAAAAGACTCTGACAATAAAATAAAACTGAAATTAATGATCTGGATCAACTTGCCACAAAAATGTTTCCATTTGACTCTGCAAGATATCCTTTATCAGCCATGAAAATTAACTCACAAACATACAAGAATACACATACTATCAAGGATGAATCAACACCTATAAAACAAGCAGCTGGAAAGTATGATTCAGTTTTGAACCTTGCTGCCTTCAATAAGACCCTGCTATAAACAAAAGGATTAGGCTTTCAAGTAAACTCAGAAATGAATGAAAACTGAAACTATCTAATTTAACTAAAGAGAAAACCTTAGTGTTGTCTTTCTCCTTCTATTCTCCCCTTGTCTCCTCTTCTCATTGAACCTTTATTCTTTCTCAATAAGTTGAGGTAGTTCACCTACTTTCTTTAGTTAAGTCAAATTAACTTAACTAATTATTTTAGGGAGAAATAACTAATAATCATATATAAATAAGGGTTTAGTTAATCATTACTAAATAGGTGGGACCCCTTGTGACTCCCATCATTCTTTTTCCAAAGATCAATTATAGAATACATTTTTTTTTTCATTTGGATCATATAACACCCTTGTAGCTCCCCTTGATATTATTCAAATCAAATATGTAAATATCAACAAAATTTAAGGACATATCCCCAAAAAACAATATATCCATTTTATCCACAAAAATATCCAAAATAAAGCTTATTGTACCCAAAAGTTGAAAATTATCAAATATTGTCTTCATTACTGAAAATCATAAAAAAAACTTTAAAATCCATATTTGCTACTTTGCGAGGCATATTTCCTCTTCTCACTGTTGTCTCCAATTGACTTTCCTTGAGTGGCCCTTGGTTGGTTAGACCCTTCGGTTTGTATTTCGTTGATCACATGAGAGAAGTCATCTTTTAGGTGGAGGCATGAAGACATAGACTTAGAGGATTCCTTGGAAGGACTGGAGGGGGAAGCCGTTGTTTTTCCTTTGTCTTGCACAGGTTGCGGGATATCAATTTTTAATCTTTTGCTAGCATGCGAGGATTGTACTGGAAAAACAAGAGGATCAATTTGTACATTGGGATTAATTGGTGGTGGTAAAGGGAATGGCACAATGGGCCAACCATGGTGTTGAGAGACAGGTTGGTGGAAATTTTTTTGCCAACTGTCATTAGTGGGGACTTCGGGCTGTAATGATACATATGGAGGAACGGGAATGCCAGGAAAATTTTGAGGAGGCTGAAATGGGGGTCTGTCAAGTTGGGGATGCAAGATACCATGGCCAACCAAATTAAAAAACCCAGCTTGAAACAATTGGTTCAACTCTTGTGGATCAACATCAAAATGAATAGAAAATCGAGGCCTTCTATGGCCTCGTTGCTAATTGCCTCTGCCTCTGTTATTTTGACCATTACTGGACCTACTGAAAAAACTTATCCTGTAGCAATATTTAACCAGTTATGAAAAGTTCTTAATAACCCATACATGAAGCTCTACTTTAAATAAATCAAGAGTTGGCTCTATTATTTACTACATGACGCATGCAATCCATCCATAAAGAAACATTTCTTAATTTCTATATGAACAAGGAATTGATAGGGTCATTTGGAGTATGGAGGGCTTGTACTTAGCATAAAATGATATAATGTAAGGGAAATATTCACGAATATTGTTCAAGTAACTAATAAAACAATCAAATTGTGTATACAACTAGCTCCCAAAATATCAATCATCAATCGTTTCTTTCATTTTTTCACAGACTTTTCCTTCTTCTTTTTTTAAAATGAATAACAACAGAACATGGAGTGAGAAATGTAATTGTGATAATGAGGGGAGTGTATATTGAGTAAAATGGTATAATGAAATGGAACCCCATGGATACTGTTTTATCATATATCAAACAATGCCATTTTCGACCTCAAAATTTAAACATCTTCACTGTTTCAAAATTGAAATTCAACACTATATTTCCAAAATTTTAGAGATGGGATTTCACTTCTAGGGTGTTCATTTGCATCTAGAAGTTGCAATGCACAACGATCATTTCAAAATCATTTTCTCAATAAACATTCAACAATAATAGCATAACTTGTGCGCAACAGGTTCGAGGAGGCACAACGCCACAATAATCAAAATAAATACAACCCACAGTCGAGCAATGGATAGACTATGATTCCTAATATCAACACCAGTGCGTTAAAATCACTACAGGTTTCCACGAAGTGGCCACAAAAGAGATCCCTTCATATACCATAATTCAAAATTGAAACTTCAATTAACAACGTTCCTAGAATCCTTTTCATTCTGGATCACAAAACTCATTCAACGCACATATAATTTACTCCCAAAGGTATTCCTTTCATACAAAATCGAACACACAATAGGTCGTATCCATTAAACTATGTTTTTCAATGTTGTCATTACCCTAATATCCCCATAGGACAGACTGTATTATCAGACGAATGAGTAAGGTTAACATACTGCCCACTTTTGCACAACCAATAATCAACTAAACCCATGACTACAAATGAACACGAACTGTGCCTTCATCAAATTCTGGGTTGGCCATCTCCACCATAATTCCCAATGCATAGGGTTCCATATGCAACAATGGACAGCAAGGTGGTAGACGAAAGTGGGTTAACAAACAGAGGGTTTGACCAGAAGGAGCATGGAAAGTTTAATGCTTCACAAAATTCCACATTAATACTCACAGAGTAGTGAACAAGGCGCGGGCACAATAGCCACGAAAACCACAACTTAAAAGACAGGAAGAGTTCCCAAATAAATCATAGGTAAGAAGCGAGGATAACTACTTCGAATAGGGAAGAAACCCAGAACAAGGAACCAGAGGCAAGGTAGGCTTGGGAGTTTCCCAATGATATTATTTTCCACAACAAAAATGCGAACAACCATACACAACAAAAGACATCACTCTTATTTTCAATGCCATGATTAAAATACAACCACCATAGGAAACCAAAACCTTGCAAATGACCAATACACAGTCTAACTTCATTCATATAACAGCTTTGGAAATGCATAGACCGTGAGCAAACAAGAGCCAATTGTTGACTTAAAGAGTAGAGTGAATGTTCATGGATGGAAAAGCAAGAAAATCCCATACCTGTGTAAAATTTTCTAAGGAGAAATGACCAGCTTGTATACCTTCTCCACAACCGAGCAAAGTGGAGCAACAACAACCAACAAGAGCAAATGAAAAATTACTAGGGTGGCGAGCTCGAGGTGAATTTGAGTGACATGCATTTACTGCACGTCGCTTCTACATTCACATTTTCATTCATGCCAGTACGAGCAGGCCCACTATTCAAATCATCAACCATTAACATTCAAATCAACTTAATGCAGGCCGATTATACCATAGTTTTCCAATATGCCAATTTTGCAAATGCATCTACCCTTGCCATTATCCATGTTTCACATATAACAATACTTTTCTAGGGACACCAAATCATGACCAAACTTACAATTAAACCAATGCGCGCAACACTTGTTTAAAAAATCCAATGTGACATAACTCAAATACTTGCTAGGGATATTGTGTTCCAACATTACTTCCAATTCAAACAATGTGTGTACCCTTGTAGCATGAAGCCACCACATCACACATATAAATTAAGCATGGAGTTTAGGTCCTTCCTCAAAGTAAATGTAACATAATAATACTTGCGAGTGTTATATAAAAACAACACCAAAATCATATCGCCCCTAACATCATATTTGATTAATCATTCCGAAAGATTTTTTAAATGCAAATAAATTGTAGGGATCATCGCAGCCAACTCATAAGCATGTAAAGCATAACTATTGTTTCTTCATCATAGTCACACAAGTTACACCAAGGGTCCCACCTATTAGTATATTATTAAATATAGTTAAAATAATAAGTCATAAGGCTTTTGCAACCATTTGCAAGAAGGTACCCTATATTGCGCTTTTGGGCGTCAACATAGCTTATATGCTTGCATTACCTGCATCAATGTCTATTCATAATGTATTCCATGTATCATTTCTCAAGAAGTATATACCTAATGCTGATCATGTTATTGATTTGAATGTGATTAAGGTGGAGCAAGAAGGCGCTTTTCAAGTGTATTCGATGTGCATACTGGACCGAAAGATCAAACATCTCTGGAATCGATCCATAGAGATAGTAAAGTTCCAATGGACTTGGTACGGTCCCGAGGATGCAACTTGGGAGCATGAAGATGATATGCAAGCATAATACCTGCATATTTTTGAAGATTTTGAAAATATTGATGGTAATATGTAAATAAGATGCACTGAGGACAGTGCATAAACAAGGGGAGGGGATTTTAATACCCCAAGACCGAGCCCTTGCAGTTGAATTGTAAACATGTTTTATAGGTTGGTGGTCCAAGTGATTATAAGACAGGAGGATTATGTGATGATTAGGATGGAGATCCTATATGCTAAAGGTCAGTGAGCCTAATTTTGTATATGTAAAAAATCATATCATTAATATAATACATCGTTGCATGTAGACCGACCACGATAAAAGAGTATGGGGGACTAAGCTCCACTAGAAAGGGAAAGGGAGGGCTAGGAGACTAGGAAAAAGGGGCTAAGCTAGAGGTCTTATCTCCAAGGGAATACTATATTATTATTTCCTAAAGACTATGGTGAGGATAATTATTGTATCCTAAGTTTCATGGAAGAGTGAATGAATCAAAAGTGAAGAGAAACGAGCTCCAGGAGAGCCATGTATTAATCATGGCACATGCAAATATATGTGGGGAAAATAGTATGTTTTCCCATCTTTCCCCATTCACCAACGCATTGAGGCACTCAGCCAATTTTCACGCAGTTAACCATTTCCTCCATGAGTTGACCTCTGCTTCATACGCACACCTCTGGAATTTGCACGCACACCTTCAACAATGATCTTGTACCCTTTTTCCTATTAATCACAATGTACTTGTACCTTTCTTGAACTCATACTGTGCCTTACTTGAATGTTGTTGTTTCCAACGTAGTTCCTTGTCTGAGCACAATTGTTGCCATTATCTGTTCTGGACTCGTTTTCTGTTGTTGCCTTCACCTGAGATTGTTTCTAGTTTACTAGAGAGTTGGTTTGATGAGGCAAGTTTTCAGGCCCGTGGGATTGAAGAAGCAGGTTTTCAAACCTGTGAGCAACTCTCTCGAGGTGAGAGAGTTTTTTGGGAAATTGATTTCCTAAGGGAGCCCAACTGCAACTATAGTGATATGAGAATTCATGTCCTGCCTATTGTTGAAGCCCTGGAAGGGAAGTGGGGAAACCAAAGGACTATTGAGCAGAGAAGAGGCACACTTCCTGGGGTGGGACATGCATGTGGGGAATGAGAGGTTGTAGGTTGTTAGTGTGATTTGGATCCTAGAATGAAATCCTTCCAGTTGACTGTGCAACTTCATGTTGTCTGATTTGTCTCAGCCTTGCCTAGGAAACCCTTTACCCGGGTGGAGTTTATTTCCAGCTCCAGGATGACCCATTGCTGAGAGTGATGAGAAACGTGGTCTAAGGCTGGGAGGATCATGGAAGTTCTGCATGCAGTTGGTGGTCTTCTATAAAAAGATAAGTATCATTTATGTGTTCAATTGCATGCTGTGTATTTTTACATGCTGTTATAATTACGAGTATTGCCTATGTATGTTGTATGTATAGACTTACTATTATTTCCGCATGAATCTATGTTTTAACAGAATGTCTTTGTCTATTTTAAGTATATATATATATATATGAAGTTACGCAAAGAGTTTCTGTGTGGAATAACCTAGCAATTCTATGGTTGGGTATGTTACAATTTGGGTTATCAGAAACAAGAGAAGTAGGAAAGGTGGTATGCCCCCGACCTGGGAAGCCCTAAGTGTGTTATAGGAGTAAAAAACAAATCTCTACCCAATGGCATGTCTTGAGATCCAAAAACTCTGGGTGAGGTTGAATATTTTAACTTCCTCAAACCTTTTAACACCATCTTCTGCTTCTAGATTTTTTGAAAGGGGAGAAAATAGGATGACGCCCTACGACACTTAGCCTGTAGATGGCCCACCTAATGACACCCAAAACACCTGAATGGCACACACAAGTAATATTTTTTTTGCACCCACTTGAATTCTCCCCACACCAACTCATTTTCATTCATCAACCCTTCTTTCAAGTCGAATTCAATTTGCACCCATGCCCAACATCTGTCCACCTTCTCCACCCATATTGGATCACAACTAAGGCATTTCCCTATATTGTTTCTAATGGAAATAAGTACCATCTCATTCCAAAAAAGAATAGGGAGGTTTGGCATAATTTCCCATATTTTTGTCGAGGTTTGATATTCGCAAGTTGGGTCAAAAGAAATCACCCATTTTTTCAGGATAAGTCTTGATGATGAACCCCACCCCCACACTCTGCTAAAAAAATACTAGAGGTCCTTTCTGCATTTAAAAAAAAAGCTAATCCAACCCATTTCTAAAGTGTTATATTCTGGATAGTATCCCAAAATACTTACCCAATTATTATCTAACCATCCTTTGAGTTCCGCAGGAGAGACAATCTTGCCACTAAAACGACCCACTACAGTTTGCCCAAGTAGATCGAGGATGGCCCCAATATCCACATCATCTCCTACCACCATTCTCCTATGTTCTTTTTTGACATTCCAATAGTTGGGTTTTTAATCCCTTGACACCTCTGCATGCACTTCCAAAGTGCTCGACTGCAACTAAGAGCCTCCACCTCTGTATGAAACCCTCAATGATTCATATGAGGCATGCAAGGGTGACAGAGATTTTGAACTCTTTTTTCTTTTGGAGCTACACCATTCGAAACCTTATTCGGGACTCCTAGGAATAATCTCTCATTACTTCCCCCAACCACTCAAGTTGAATGATATTTGGACCTCGAGAAAACTACCTCATGAGATTTTACGCCAACACGATCCAACGAATCCAAACACTCCAGGTTGACCACCCTCTTTAAGCATTGAGACCGTATGAAAGCTTCTTCTAATGGGAAGGAATTTTTGAGATCCTTCTCATCCTCAGTAAAGCCTAGATCTATGTCATCCATAAGCTGTAGACTAGACCGATCCTTCTTAGATCCTACACCTGTCAGAAAATATGACATACTTGGCTACCTACCGCCTCCACTCCTTGAATAGACCATGGTTTTCCTAGTTAGTGAGGAAAAAGCCTCCACGTACCTTCATTCGATGAGAATGATGCCAACTATACCTTTAGCACGGTCCCCCAATAATCCACATAGATTTCAAATGCAATTAAACTTTGGATTGAACTGAAAATGCCGCCCATTTGGTCTTATGTACTAGCTAGGGTTTCATTGTTTCATTATCTTATTATTTTCAACAACTTAATTTTAATGTTAATTTTTATTATAGTATTTAGGACTTAGGGGTTAGTGGTCAATGTTTAAAGTTTATAGGTCAAGGTTCAAGAGTTAGGGATGCTCAAATTATAAAAATTTCATTAAGGTTAGATACATAGGCTAGTTATGTGAGTGAATCAGTTAAGTTGGGTTGGGTGCATTTCTCAAGAAGGTTTTTTAATTATCTGCATGGGTGTGTGGGTAGGTGCATAACTTAGATGCATCACTCGTGTATGTTGTGTGTCTCTTATTTGTGTCTTTTATATACATGGTTTAGGTAAATGGGTTAGCTATGTAGGTTATATGTTAGAGCTAGTTGCATGAGTTAGATGTGTGATTAGGTGCATATATTATGTTCATCTCTCATGTTAGGCGTATTGATTATGTGTGTGGGTGCATGGGATTTTAGGTGTGTGGGTAGGTGCATAATCTAGGAGTGTTACTTATGTGCATGAATATGTTTGTTATATAGATGAGTTAAGTGCATGTCATAGGTTAGATTTGTGGCTTATGTGCTTGGGTGCTTGGGTTAGGTGTGTGGATAGGTGATTGAGTTAGGTGCATCCATTAGATGTGTGAGTGGGTCACTTAGGTGTATGGGCTAGGTGCATGGGATAATTATATGGGATGAATGTGTGGGTTGTTAGGTGCAATATAGGTTAGGTTCATTATTGATGTTAGGGGTTTTTCTTTTGTGTGCAGATGTGTGAATAGGTCCAATGTTTATAATGTGTGTCACTTATGTGCATGAGTTAATCACTTATATACATGGGTCAGGTGCATGTGTTAATGATTTGGTTTGCATACAATAATTATTCACATGAGTTATGTTTGCTTAGTTGCATAACTTATATTAAGTGTGTTTCTTATATGCATGGGTGTGTGAGATTTTATGTGTGTGGGTAGGTGCATAAGTTGGGTGTTCCATACATGTTATGTAGTGTATTTCTTATGTGTGTTAGTGTGTTGATTATATACATGGGCCAGGTGCATGTGTTAACGATGTGGTTTACATACTATAATTATTCACATGGGTTATGTTTGCTTAGTTGCATCACTTATATTAAGTGTTTTTCTTATATGCATGGGTGTGCGAGATTTTATGTGTGTGGGTAGGTGCATAAGTTGGGTGTTCCATACATGTTATGTACTATAATTCTTATGTGTGTTAGTGTGTTGCTTATATATGTGGGTTAAATGCATGGGGTAGTAATTTGGGTTACATGTGTGTGTTAGGTGCATGTGATAGATGTGCAGGAATGTGCATAGGTTAAATGTGTCACTTATGTTAGGCCTATTATGGCATATGTGCTTGGTGTGTAAGTGGATGACTAAGCTAGATACATTTTTTTATATGCATGAGTGTGTCACTTATGTGTGTTTCTTAAGTACATGGGTTATCTATATGGATTCTATGTGTGGGAATTTGGTGCATGGGTAGGTGCATCAATTATGTTGTATTACGTATGTGTGTGTTTCATGTGTTACTTATGGTTCTCTTATATCCATGGGTAGGGACATGAATTTCTCATGTTAAGTGTGATGTTACTTATGTGTGTGGGTATGTGGTTTATGTGCATGGGTAGATGCATATGTTAAGTGTGTGTTTTATGTATCATTAGTGGAAAAGTGTATTTGGATATTAAAAAAATACCAAAAATCA
>JASDQU010421916.1:0-10113 GCA_032191745.1 Picea mariana
GGAATGGGGGGGATAAATGGAGTTAGAGAGAGATACAAAGAGAGAGGGAAAGAGAGAGAGAGGGGAGAGAGGGTGTTGTAACCCTTCAGATTTTTCTGGCTAGGAATCTATGCCATGCAATCCATTAAATTTGATTAATTTGTTTTGAATCAATATATCCTTAAAAATATTGTTTTATAGATTCACTTCACACCTTTAATTACTTATCTTCAATAATTCAAAGATTATATTTTAAGGGAATCATTTCAATTTTTCAAAGAATTAAATCTTTAAGAGATGAAAGAAGGATTAAGAAGAACAAAAATTGACATTCAAATAATGTATCTCTTGATAAAATTCATTATTTTACTTCTCAATTAGAATAAAATAACAAGAATGTGTATCTGAACTAATAATATAGTTTCAATAATAAAGAGAAATTTGTTGCTAATAAAAAGGTATAATAAATAAAGCACGGGTCCTATAAATGGTCACAATATTTTAGAGAAATATGTAACTTTGATGATCCTTTTGCAGTTGCAATTGTAGTAGTTGTACTAAATTATCATAGTTATAGTAACATATACATTCAATAAAGTATTTATGAATATGAAATCAACATAACAAAGAAATCACATAGACTGAAACACAAAGATTTTGAATCACTCAAAACCCACCAAAAATTTATTAAAGATTTGTCTTTCTTGGGCCAAAAATCTCATGCACTACATTCAATTTTTCCTCCTTTATAATTAGTGGGAATTTGTTTATTTTGCTGATCATTTTAAATGTTTATGTTTTCCTAAAATAATGTAATTGTTTCCATATATGTCTCTTTAACATATTTCTTCACAAAGATTTCTTAGAGAAAACAATTGTTTGGAGCTATTTTTTCCCATGAAGTCCCAGTCAATATTATGTTATTGATCATAAACCATATCTCAATCCTAACATAGATTAACTATCTTCTCCATTACATACATATTTGAAACTCTATTATGATATGGTCAAATCTTCTCTTTGTAGGACATATTTTTTTTTCTCATAATTAATAATTATTCATTCGGTACTTTGATTGTATATAATAAATGAACATCTCTTGACGTATCATGGATGAAGGTATATGCATAACGATCTTAACATGATTGATGATATCTAATAATTTTGTAATCTTGATCTTATATGAGTGATAATACCTTCGTATATCATGACTTGAACTAATTGCATCTTTTGTATATGAAAGAGACTTCAACTACTTGAATCTTGGTGAAATAATTATGCATGATTTTGGTTAAATGTGATACTGATATTGGGCTGGGAAGTGTAATTTGAGTATGATGATAGGTAGGAATAAGTGAGAGAATTGGACTTATCATGCCCTTCATGTGAATACAGATGACCTTTCACATGCCTTCATCTCACTGATAAGTCAGTATCACTTATTGTAGTGTGGTAAGTTCTTAACCATTGAATCAAATCACATTTACTGGACACGTGGTGGGATGTTTATTTGATTACACATGGCGATTACACATCAAATTTCCACACTTAAGTACCTCACCTTAAGTGTCACAAATGTCATAAAAGTGTCACATACACTGACACCATGAAAGAACATTTGTCACAATCCCTAGTCGATGAGGAGGAAAAATCATATCATATGAAGGTCAAATTACTATGTGCACATGAATTATTTATTAATATTCATAAAAAGGAAATTAATTTAGTGTGAGAATACACCTCACATTTAGTTTCCTAATCTCAAGGAGAGGTTGAGAATCTCATGGATGGTTGAGATATTTTCTCAAACCAAAATCCTAATTTGGTCGATATTGAGAAATATTTCCTTCTTAAAATAATTGAGAGATATTTTCTCCCTAAAATCCTTGAGAGATATTTTCTCCCTTAGAATCTTGGAGATCCCATTTTAGTGGATCTGATAAGTTATATTCTCCATGGTGGTTAAGCCTCCAAATTATATGTAGTGAGGGCTTTCCATGGATAAGAAAAGGAAGATTAAAGGTATCAAACCTTTGATTCTGAAGGTATCTTAGAGGAAAAAATCAGCAAAGCATTGTTATTTTGATTGTGGATATTTTGAGAAAAGGTTGGACAAGGAGGACTTGGAGAGGCTGTTGCAACATCATATGAAGATTGTAAGTTTCATTTTGAAGTTATCATTAATATAATTGGCCTATTTCCTTCTATTATGTGTTTACATGTAATTGTCTATGCGTGTCTTAATCTTAATAGAACGATTGATTTTGTCTAATCCATTAGAGTAGGAGATAGTCATTTGTCTCTTGTTGTCCATTGTAGGTATTGTTTGGAAATCACAGATTGGAGTAGCTTGGAAAAATGTCTAAAGTGAGGTACATAATAATTCCTCTCCTTCTCTATTTTTCGATGGATAAAATGAATCTATAGGAATGGTAGTGTCCAATTGTAGTTTTTTGTCTTGGTAGAGGGGTATGTACTCCAAGGGAAAGTTCACTTTTCCGCAAGGGAATATTTTCGTAATAGAAATTGATGACTCCACTGAGGAAGGATATTGACCTGTATTTCCTTGGATCATCTGATATTTTGCTCACCTTTAGATATTATTTGTTGTTTGTTTCTAATCTAATTCCCTTTCTCTCTTCTTCATTGAATATTTCACAGAGTCATTGGCAAAGTTTTCTGAGTTTTTATCCTTTTTTTCTGAGTTTTTGGGAAGAGCAGTGCTCCTCTACTCTATACAATAGAGCGCTAATATAGGATCAATGCTCCCCTGTAGTGTATAATAAATAACTGTATCACTCTTTCCCTTTTGAAATAGGAGCGTTGATATCCTTTTCTAGGTTTTTACGCCCCTTTCTGCTCACTTTTTATCAGTCTGATCCGAAGGGGATTTTTTCTCAGAGACCTTTGAATACTCTTGAATTTGTTTTTCTAAGAGTTGGGAATTTATCATGCATTTATGTTTATCCTTTCAATCTGCAAATATTGTCTTAGTTGTGGTCCCCTTGGGTTAACATGATCCCTTGGTTCTTCTTTCCTTTTGAGTTTATTTGATCTTCATCTCGTAAAGATTTCAGATCGCTTGACTATTTAGGATTGTTCATCAAATAAGGTTTGAAAAGGTTTCTTGGTATTGATCCTTCTTGTATTCATTTGAAACATCTTGTTTTTCTGGATGATTAGGACTCTTATGAAAACCTAGCTTGATTTATGTTTCTTGTTGCTCTTCATTGGAGGATTTTCATGAGTGTTTATATTCGTTCTCTTTTGAATCTTTGAGTTCTTGATTGAACGAGTTATCATACTTGTTTATTTCATTTCTTCTTATCCTTTGAGTGAATTCTTTGTTTGAAATCATTTTGCTTCGTGTCTTTTGTATCTGCATCCGACTCTTTCATTTTGATTGAAAGTAATGAAGTATTAAAGGATTTGCATTTACTTTCTTTTAAAATCAAATAACAAAGATACTTGTGTTCTTGATTTTGGGTAGTGTAGTAGATTGCATTTAGAAAATTGCATCTGGGAATTGGGTGTTTTTGTTGAAGAAAGTTGAACCTCTTCTCCATCTTGTATGTAGGATTCATTGAAGAAAAAGATTTGCATCTCATTATTCTGCAATCTTTTGGATTCAAGTCTAAAACATCATAAGTTTCACTTTCACACCCTTGAGTAAACAACAACCCTAAAATGAAACACTTATAAAATTGATCAGAAACTTTTATATTATCTGGTAGAAAACCAACATTAGCTTAAAGTGTAGGGATTTGGAATAGGTTTTGAGGATAACTTTCCAAATCCATCAGACAAACATAGAATCTTGTGATATGGAGTGGTAAATACGATTATTCGTATAATCATAATCAAGATCCCACTCTAACATAGGGGTTAAGAAAGAGGTCACGTGTGAGAGAGAAAGAAATATTTCCCCTTCGAAGCGTAACCCATGTAGCAGAAAGATTGCATAATGGGGGTTCTTCCTGAGAAACGACTAGTTTCATTTGGTCTCGGAGCTTCGTGAATCCTGAATCTATTCGAGGTTCTCAGTAGTATTCTGGTCCACTTGTATTCATTTCTCTTGAATAATTGCATACATGTTATCTTTCCCATATGTTCCTTCTTAGTTGTTGATTGTACCTTCCCAGAGCCTGAATGCAAGTTGGTGACCTTAGTGGCCTATATCTGTAGGGTTAATACATAAGGTGACAGTGAAGGGGAGTCTTTATCATACCTGGTTCAGACATTGGTCAAACTCACTTGGGATCCTTGAAGGGTACACCCATGGGTAAAACCGTGTGGGAAATTTCACCAAGGCATAAGTCTATTAATCAAGTTGCCAACGTAACTGATCCACCCAGTCTATCCTAGTCCCTTCCTATATTGATATCGTGATGTTGGATTTCATCACCAACTAGTGGTTTCATTGTGAGAAGATTTGTTTGATTGTTTTCTTCTTAGATTTGTAGCATGTGTTGGTTGTTTTGCTTAGTGGATGTTAGGTTGAGTCAGTGTCAATGTCATCAATTACTGGGCATACCGACAAAGGAATTGCTTTTTCCAAGGAACCTTTCACCTTTCCTTTTTTTGTAAATGTTGGTCCTCTATGAATTACCACATTGATTCTTCCGGGACTCAACATCCGGTTTCCATTTTGGTTGTTCCCCACTCCATTGATCTTGAATTTTCCTAGTGCTTCGAATGCACCTAATGATTCATATGTAAGAACACCTCCCAAAAATCAACCTCATGTCGACCTTTCACCTTCTTCACCCATCAGGTCTCCTTCGCTTTATCCTTTTTCCCCTAGTGAAAGATCTAAAGCAAGTGGCTAGGTTGATAATAAGAAGAAGAAACAAAAGGGGAAGAAGAATAAGAATCAGAAAGAGACCAAGCCTCCAATGACATCAGGTCATGTTGGATCCGAGCAACCAACTACTGCTAATTATACTAGGAGTGTTGATAAAGTCGACAAGTCTAAAACGAAGAATCCTAAATCCAAATTCCCTTGCAAGATTTGTAAGGGTGACCACTTTCTGATGGATTTCCCTAGTCTCCCCAAGGTATTAGAAATTTGGTCTTCCATGTCATTAGCTTTTTTTGAACATGATAGTGACACCTAGTCAACTAGTGATGTTAAGGTTGGTAAGAAGAATAGAACTATTAAATTTGCTTGTATGTTATGCGAAGGTGATCATTACTCTCACATTTTCCCTCGTATGGATGAGGTTTCTTATCTTTTGGAAAATATTCAACTTCCAAATCGTGATAATATCTCTCCAAAACCATCATCATTTGATGAAACGGTCAATTTGGTTCCATCCCTGATTAGTCTAGTCTATCAGGTGGTCAATATGGTTTCATCCTCGGTTGAACCACTAACCCAAGTAGTTGATCCAATTATGCCATTGATCATCCCATCTCTTCATATGAAAAGTGAAAACCAAGTGATTGATCTAGTTCCATCATTGATCAACCCCACTCTTCATCTGAAGAGTGCCAAAGTGGTCGATCTAGTTGTGTCATCAATCGATCCCACTCCTCCCTTGAGGAGTGCAACCAAAGTGGTTGATATGGTTCCATCATTAGTCAATCCCACTCCTCATTCAAATAGTGAGGATTTCGCTTAGGTATACCTCATTAATACTGATTCACCCAGACGAGGGGGCACTCCGCCCATCCCAATGGAACCCTCTTCAAGAAATAAGATGATTTCTATTAATTGGAATCATTTGACGAAACCCCATCTTCCTTCTTATGTGCCTTTCCAAATCACTATGCAAGTTTGTGATAGGAATATGCCTAACAATATAATAGATGAAGGTTCTTTTATTAACATCTTATCTATGAACTCTTGGAAAGCTTTTGGTTCCCTGTAGCTTGTGCCTGTGACTCAGAATCTATTGACCTTTGCTAGAAGTGCTAGTCAACATTTATGGATCCTTCCTCAATTTCCGGTTACTTTGGCAGGAAAAATGGTCTACGTCGATGTGATGGTAGTTCATGACCCCTTAGACTTTAACCCTCTCGTAAGGCGAGACTATGTATACGTTATGAGAGATTTTTTTTCCACTCTCTTTCGAGTGATATGTTTCCCTCACAATGAAAACATAGTAATGATTGACCAACTTTCATTCATTGATCCTCATCTAATGGTCAACCATCCACCTTCCTTGAACGGTCCATACATGCCAGCGATTTCCACCCCATCACAAGTCAATTATATAATGACCTTCCCCATGCGTTCAATATTTCACGAGAGGTGATCTCTCCCTTCTCTTGGATTATATCTGGTAGTTGACATGGTCATCTATCCGATAGGGCTATTAGATTCATATATCCCTATGCTTATCAAGGTTGTCAACATGTATTCCTTTCAGAGTGTTTTTCTTCCATCTAGTGAAGATCTCCTGGAAGCCATGGCTGATGTTTATCGCTTGACATGTATTCCTTCCAGAGCATTTTCCACTAGGAAGCCATGATCAAGGAGAGGTTTTGAGCATAGTCTTTTTTCTTTGTGGCAAGTTTGTTAAAAAATGAAAAAGAGGTTTTGAGCATAGTTTTTCTTCTCTGTGGAAATCTCATTAAAAACTGAAATAGAGGTTTTGAGAATAGTTTTGTTTCTCTATGGAAAGCTCATTGAAAAATGGTTTTCAGAATAGTTTTTCTTCTCTATGGAAAGCGCATTTAAAAATGAAACAGAGGTTTTGAGCATAGTTTTGATTCTATATGGAAAGCTCATTAAAAAATGAAACATGGGTCTTGAGTATAGTTTTTTCTTCTCCATGGAAAGATTGTTAAAAAATGAAACATAAGCTATGATCATAGTTTTCCTCTCTGTAGAAAGCTCATTAAAAAATGAAAATAAATCAAGGGATTGAACCCAGATCCATGAGAATCGTTATTTTCACATGTTAAGCTCATTAAAAAATGAAAAACTCACCTCTCCTATCAAGTAGAGTCTTTTCACTAAATCTCGTAGATATCAGGTCGAGTCTTTAGCTAGATCTCATAGATTTCGAGTCGAGTCTTTTATTAGGTCTTGTATTTGAACCTTCATTTCATCTGCCTTTGTCAGTTGACCTTTTCTCCTCAATATGATACAAAAATTGGTTACAATATAAGCATCGATGAATGAAACAAAGCTTGGAAATACATGTCTCCAACCTTTGATTATCATTATGGAGTTAAGCTGGTATTTTTTCAAGCTAGTGGAAGAGTACCAACCATCCATGGGTATCCAACAAAACCTTTGAAATTACGTTGGGAAATTACAAGCATAGTTTAATTTTGTTTCAAGCTTGTGTAAAAGAGAAACCAATTATGAGCTTAGTATTTGTTCTTTCTATTACTTGTAAATACATGAGAATGTGACCGAGTATAATTTTATCTTTTTTTCGGACTCGTAAAGGTTATACGAAAAAGGATCCTCCTGGAGTTTTCTTACATGAAAATATTGTCGAGTGATATTTATTCCTTTCACACTCGTTAAAAGGTTTGAAAGGGTGTATTTCAAGTGATAGTTTATACCTTTTTCGATGTCGTGAGACTAATTACGAAATAGGAACACTCTAATCAAACATGAATAGTATAGTTCTCTATCGTATTGTTTTATACTTTTTCGGACCTCGGAGACTAAAATCACGAAAAAGGACAACCCTGGAGTCACCTTTAAGTTCTTTTCAGACTCTCTAAACATGAAAAACCACCGAGTTTTCCTTCTCTAGAATCAGTAAACTAGACATTGAAGGACCCATATGGGAGCAAACCCTTACTTCTTCCAGTTTGTTAAAATGAAAAGGAACTTACCAGAGGTAAGTTATATCAAGCATGTGTTACCCTCCTCGAGCTCGTTAAATGAAAAAGAGGTACCCATTTATCTGTGTGGAAGAAAAATTGAAAGAAGTGGGTTAAGTTTTTGGTAATCATTTATGGCAGTTATTATCACCCTTGAACATGGCACATGTTTGTGTCTCATCTTATAGTTTGGTAATCCGCTTGTATTTGAGTCATACCAATTCCATGTGTCTCCATACTTTTTCTTCTAGTCAAAAAGTTCTCTTATTTTTGTCACATTAAATTCTTGGTACTTGTCGATTCAATGCTTCCAAGTCAATTGTCATGCCTCATCATGTTCAAGGGAAGTTTCACTTCAAACCATCTAGTTGTAGTAGTTCCATTTTACATTTCCTACGTCAGTCCATACTCATTCGATTCACCATATTACATCACTTTCCTGTGTTAGTTTCATGTCGATGATGAGGAATACATCAAGTTCCTCCTTCAACAAGTCTTTCCCTGTCGACTTCAACACATCATCTGAGAATTAGACTTGGAAACTAGTTAGTACCTTGGAACCTACATGCCTGAATGGCAGGCCTCCTCACTTTCGATAGTAGGTTTACATAATTGACCTCTAATTGGATGATTCCACAAATGTTCGACTTCATCTCATTTATTCACATTCACTGGAATGTACTATGATACCTTGGGAGTCACTGAAATCATTGGTGATTTCCCTTGCACTTTTTAACAATTTACCTCAATGATCGGTAATCAAGTGTTTTATACAATGTTTGACATCAAATCATCTATTCACATGGCTACATTCGTACCACATAGGGATTAGGACGATGACCATAGGTTGAGCATTCACTTTGTTATCTGCTTTGCCTAAGCTGCGAAGGAGATCATTTGAGCATGTTGATATATATACTATCACATAGATCCACATTATATTGATCCATGGCTATGTTTTATCTTCTCGTGGATCCACTTTGTATTTTTCGTGGCTCCAATCAGTTCATCTCATGGAGGTGTCGATTCACATTGTATCTCTAGTGGCCATATCCACAGTTAATATTTTCATGGATCCGTAGTGTATTGGTCAACGACCATTCTTTGAGTCATCTTTTATTCTGAGAAAAGGTATTCCTACCTCGGAAATGGAACATATATTAATAATTTTTTATGGTCCTTTGCATCTTCTGCTAGGTTCTCCAACTCCACACCCTTCAATTGAAGAATTTGTAAAGTGTTTTGGCCATCAATTTCTCTTCTGACCTCACACTTTAGGGGACATTCTGTTACACATCAATTTTCCACACTTAAGTACCTCACCCTAAGTGTAGCAAATGTCATAAAAGTGTCACATACACTGACACCATGAAAGAACATTTTTCACAATCCCTAGTCGACGAGGAGGAAAAAATATATCATATGAAGGTCAAAATACTATGTGCACATGAATTATTTATTAATATTCATAAAAAGGAAATTAATTTAGTGTGAGAATCCACCTCACATTTAGTTTCCTAATCTCAAGGAGAGGTTGATAATCTTATGGATGGTTGAGATATTTTCTCAAACCAAAATCCTAATTTGGTGGATCTTGAGAGATATTTCCTCAAAATCCTTGAGAGATAGTTTCTCCCTAAAAATCTTGGAGATCCCATTTTAGTGAATCTTATGAGTGATCTTCTCCATGGAGGTTAAGCCTACAAATCATATATAATGAGGGATTTCCATGGAGAAGAAAACAAATATTAGAGGTATCAAACCTTTGATTCTGGAGGCACCTTAGAGGAAAAAATCAACAAATAATTGTTATTTTGATTGTGTACATTTCGAGCAAGGGTTGAATGAGGAGGACTTTGAGAGGTTGTTGCAACATCATCTGAAGATTGTGAGTTTCCTTTTGAAGTTATCATTAATATACCTAGCCTATTTCCTTGCAGTATGTGTTTACATGTACTTGTCTATGCTTTTCTTAATCTTCATAGATCAATTGATTTTTTCTAATCCATTAGAGTAGGATATATTCATTTGTCTCTTGTTTTCCATTGCAGGTACTCTTGGGAACTCACAGATTGGAGTAGCTTGGAAAAATGTTTAAAGTGAGGTACATCATACTTCCTCTCCTTCTCTATTTTTCAATGAATAAAATGAATCTATAGGAATGGTAGTGTCCAAAGGTATTTTTTTGTCTTGGTAGAGGGGTGTATATGCCAAGGGAAAGTTCACCTGTCCGCAGGGGAATATTTCTATAACAATGGCATACATTGATTCGATGGTGTCAGTGATATAAATCCCAATTTTACTTTTCCACCTCAGATGTCACCTGGACACTCTTCAACTGAG
>JASDQU010421920.1:0-10124 GCA_032191745.1 Picea mariana
TCTAGAAGGAGAAACTTCCATGGTGAGGTGGCATCCAAATGGTTTGGATCTTACTCACTTTCATGATTTAGTGGGATCATCCTAACCTCCTCACCTTATCCTCTTCATCTTATAAAAGGAGAGGAGCTCTCATGGAGAAGGGCTAAGTTGGATTTGGCTTGGAATTATTAGCTTGAGTGGAGTGTCTTTGAGTTTTGCCTTTGTCAAGATAGATTGTGAATATTATCAGATTTGTGCTCTCAGAATTCTTGGAATGGAAGTGTGTGGGGAACGAAGGACAGTTGGAAGGGATCTTACGACATCAAGGTCACAGTTGTAATCTCTCTTTCACATTTAATATGATACAATAATATGATTCTTTCCTATAAAGCTTGTTGTGTTTTATTGTATGATTCCTTGATCACAAACATAGGTTTATATTGAGTTTATGCTATTACTATCACTTTGGTTGGTTGCGTTCTTTTGCAGGATCATCATTGTATGAGTGTTGGAATGGAGCTAGGATGGCGATGGCAAGAGGAAGTGGCATTTAAATGGTATGTCACCTATCCTTGTTTAGTTAGTAAATTCAATATTTAAAACTTAAGGAAAGCGTCAGGTTCTGGTGTGTTTTGTTCTAGATCTAGGTGGATCTAGGGAGATCAGTTAGTGTCTGCACCTACCGATTTATCCGTTAACATGCACAACTGTGCCTTCTGCATTCTAGTTGCAAAATTACTACACATTTATTCCTATTAATCATTTGGGCATTTTGTCACTACAATATTATTTAGGCCAAAGTATAACTCTGCAGGAGTGAAAAAAAAGAGTATAGTGGTCCCATCGACACACTTTTTTGGGATCTATCCCATTGGATTCCCTTTTCCTCCCTGATCGTAATCGTACCTTTAATTTTTAATCCATTTTTTTCCAGTGGATCCGACCCCTTCCTAGCTTCCGTATTTTTCCACCTATTCCATTATATTTCCCTTATCACCCTGATCATATTGGTACATATCACTTATAAGTCCTTTTCTATGGTCCCACCCACCCATTTTTCCTGACCCGCAGTCCCCCTCTCCAAATGGATACCACTCGCAACCAAGACCTGCAATATTCCATTAATCAAGCCCAACAATCCATCCAACATGTGAAATATGATATTGGGTCTACCAATTCCCTCCTTCCACAATTCAAGACCCAAGTCCAACACAAATTTGACTCCATGGATTCCAAATTCATGAACCAATTTAACACCCTCCAATCCGTTGTCAACTAGCTGTTGAAGCACACTCCGGGTCCTTCCTCCTCGGACCAACCAGATGTTGTTTATTCCTCTCATTCTCTACATTTTCAATCCAACTCCTTTCCTTGTTACCTTGTATTCCTCACATTGAGGTCAATACATTTGATGGCTCCTATCCCACTAGTTGGGTCACTCAAATGGAGAAAATTTTTCTCTGCATGGTATTACTAATGAGTTGTCCAAACTTCGCTATGTTGTCCTCTATCTAGATATTGAATGATGGAAATGGTGGCAATGTCTTAAAAAATCACGTCAGGGGTATATTGCATGGACCCAATTTGTTGCAGAGATCTATGACTGCTTTGACACTGATATCCACTATATTGGATGTTTGACCAAGTTGAAATAGTCAGGAAGAATGGAAGACTTTATAACTTCTTTTGATAATTTGGCCTTTTGAACCAAGGGCATGTCAGATGTGCTCTACCATGAATACTTTGTCAGTGGCCTAAAGAATGAAATCCGATCTAAGTTTCTCATGGCCTGCCCTCAGACTTGGTTGGAAGCTACTAAATGTCAGGGATGATTTTAGGGGCTAAAGTTTTCTCATGGGATAATTTTCCATGGTTTTCCCAAAATTGAGATTCGCCATTTTAAAAATGATTCGCCCAAATTTTATAGGATAAAATTATTTTATCTTAAAATTGCGAAACTTTAAAAAAGATATAAAAAATACTTAGAAATTTGAATATTTTTACAAAAATATCTCCAAACATTTATAGTTGACATATCAAAGATTAGTAATATTTGCCAAGGTTTCTACATTTAAAGATAAATTTCCATCCTTAAAATCATCCCTGCTAAACGTGCTAAAGAGGTCCAACACATTTTTTTTTCCAGAACAAAAAACCCTCTTTTGTTCCTCGCCCTCAACCCACTAGTCCTAAACCCTTGCCACTTCCCTTAAGGTCCAAAAATAAACTAGGGATGAAATGGATGAACACCAACTGAAGGGTCTTTGTTATAATTGTGATGGAAAATATTTTTCGTGGCACAAGTGTAAGGATAAAAAACAATTTATGGCCATTTTTGAAGATGTTCCTAAAGAAGATGTGACCATTCCCCTTGTTGAAGAGCCTTCCCTTCTTGATGATACCTAGGATCCCCCTAACCCACCTGAAGTTGACCCACTCATTTCCTTCCATTCCCTCACTGGATTCTCTACTCCACAAACCATCAAGCTCATTGGCTATATTAAGCATAGGAAGGTCATCATCCTTGTTGATAGTGGTGGCACCCACAATTTTATTCATCGTCACATTGCCTAGAAAAACAATTGCTATATTCATTTTTTCAATAATTTTTAAATCATGATAGCCAATGGTGGGTCCATGAAATGTGGTGGGCATTGTGAAAATGTACGTCTTCAAATTAGACATTACCACCTGAAATATCATATGTTTTCCATTGAAATTGGTGGTTGTGACATTGTGCTAGGTGTTGACTAGTTATGCACTTTGGGTCCAATTCTTATGGATTTTAAGGAATTAACCATGCAATTCCAACAAGAGGGACAAATGTATCAACTCTAAGGTATCACAACTAGTTCTCATGAGATCATTAGTTCCCATCGCATGGAAAATCTCCTCAAGAAAGGCCTCTCTGGTATTATTTCTCAAATCCATTATATTCAAGTGGTTGAGACACCCTCTATGCATCCTGAACTCCAAGCTATCCTATCCAAACATCAAGATATTTTTTCCACTCCTTAGGGAATTTATCCTTTTCATGGTGTTCATGATCATTCCATCCCCCTTGTTCTTGGCATTCTTCCTAATTTTCTCCCTTATGATCATCCTTTTCCCAAAAGAATGAAATTGAGAAAATAGTACAAGAATTGCTCCAAGCAGGTGTTATCAGCCCCAATACCAACCCTTATTCTTCTCTTGTGGTCATGGTACTTAAGAAAGAAGGTACTTGGCACATGCATCCTGAATTTCATGCCATCAATAAACTCACCATCAAGGACAAGTATCCCATTCTTGTCATTGATGATCTCTTGAATGAGCTTAGTAGTGCTCAATACTTCACTAAACTTGATCTTCATTCTGGCTACCACCAGATATGTACGCAAGAAGTTGACATCCCCAATACTACCTTTTGAACTCATGAGGGTCACTATGAGTTCTTGGTCATGCCCTTTGGCCTATGTAATTCTCCCTCCACCTTCCATATCCTCATGAATCATGTATTTCGTCCTTTTCTCCATCATTTTGTATTAGTTTTCTTTGATGATATTCCCATCTATAGTAAAACTTGGCAATCCCATATTTCCCATGTGGATCAAGTTCTCCATCTATTCTCTCAACACCAACTTTTCCTCAAACACTCTAGATGTGCCTTTGGTTCCTCGAAGGTCAAGTAATTGGGTCATATTATTGCAAAGGTTGGTGTCCTGGTGGATCCTAAGAATATTGAAGCAATGCAGGATTGGCCTCGCCCCAAGACTATCAAAAGATTGTGTGATTTTATGGGTTTAACAGACTATTATCGCAAGTTTGTTCAAAATTACTAAAATATTGTGGCACCTCTCACTACTCTCCTTAAAAACAATTCTTTCACTTGGACTCCCGCAGTTGATCAGGCCTTTCAAGCCTTGAAGGCGGCTATGTGTACTAATCCAATCTTGGCCCTTCCTGATTTCACAAAGACCTTTATCCTGGAATGTGATGCCTCTAGGAAAGGAATTGAATAAGTCCTTATGCAAGAGGGAAGACCTTTGGCTTTTACCAACAAACAATTTTTAGAATGCCATTTGGGCCAATCAATCTATGAAAAGGAAATGTTAGATATTTTGCATGCAGTGGATCTGTAGCACCCTTATCTCTTGGGGAAACACTTCCAAATTAAGACATATCATAAAAGCCTCAAGTATTTTATGGAGCAATGACCTTCCTCCCTAGAGAAACAAAAATGGGTAACTAAGCTATTTTGATATGATTATGAGATTATTTACAAGAAAGGAAAAGAAAATGTGGTCGTTGATGCTCTTTCTCGAAAATATGAAGATGAAGGGTCCCTTTTCTCCCTCTCCTTCATTGCACCAGATTGGCTCCAAGTTGTTCGCCAGGAATGGCTACAAGATCTTAAAATTTCACATTTGATCCAACAATTGCAAGCGAACTCTCTAGTTTCCCTAGGGTACTCTTGGCATAATGATGAGATTAGCTACAAAGGCCATTTTTATTTAAGTAAACATTCACAACTTAATCCACAATGCTTTCTGAGCTTCATGCTACACCCACAACTAGGCACTCGGGGTTTACCAAAACCTATGACCAGGTCACACATTCTTTTTTCTGGGATGGTATGAAAAAGGATGCTCACACTTTTGTGGAAGAATGTGATGTTTTTCAATGAAATAAGGGTGAAACAATCAAAGCTCCTTGCACACTCCAACCAATTTTGATTCCACCCACTATTTGGAGGGACATCTCTATGGATTTTATTATGGGATTACCTAAATTAGGCAATAAGTCAGTCATCATGGTGGTTGTTGATATATTTCCAAGTATGCTCATTTCTATTCTCTTCAACACCCATTTACGGCATCCAATGTGGCTCAAATTTTCATGGATCATGTATTCAAGCTTCATGGCATGCCTCATTCTATTGTTTCTGATCAAGATCCCACTTTTACTAGCAATTTTTGGTAAGAAATTCTTAGGCTACAAGGCACCCGATTTCATCTCAGCATCACCTATCATCCCCAGACTGATGGTCAAACTGAAGTTGTCGACAAGTGTTTGGAGACTTATTTGAGGTGTTTTACCTCTAAAAGGAAAAATAAATGGGCTCAATGTTTACCATTAGTTGAATGGTAGTACAACACTTCTTACCATACAACTACTCACATGACTCCTTTTGAAGTAATATATGGACAAAAGCCACCTTTTGTTCTCTCCTATATGCCAGGTGTCTTGAAGGTCCAAGAGATTTACCAAATGATTACAGTTTGAGAGGATATTCTCCATACCCTCAAAGAGAATTTGGTCATGGATCAAAATCACATGAAGAAAAAAGTCGATCAAGGTCGCTCAAAACGTCAATTTTCTGAAGGAGACCAAGTATTTCTTCCACTGTAACCTTATAAGAAAACTTCACTTAAGGACGAACATTATCAGAAACTGGTGCCCAAATTTTATGGTCCTTATACCATTCTCAAGCACGTAGGAGAGGTGGCCTATCAGTTATCTTTTCCCAGTCCTTCTAAGCTCCATCTTTTTTTTCATGGCTCCTGCTTAAAGAAGGTGATTGAAGCTAAGTTCCAAACTCAAGCCAACCTTCCCAAGTTGGATGAATAAGGATCCATTTGGTTGAATCCAAAAGAATTTTTGGACCATCGTGAGCATCGTATTCATCAACACACGATCGAGGAATTGTTATTCTAGTGGAAAGGTACAACTCCAAAATATGCCACCTAGGATCCAACTAACATTCTACAACAATTTCGTCATCTCAAGCCTTGAGGACAAGGATGATTTTAAGGGGGAGGTAATGTTAGGGACCTAACCTACCTAACCCATAAAGTGGGTAGAATAATATATTTCCATGTAATAAAGGTCAATATTAATAAGGCCTATCAATAAGAAGGAATAAGTCAAATGTAAGAATACCTAATAGAAGCTTCCGCTTCTAGAAGGATCTTCCTCTAGATTATTCTTTTGGGTAGATAGATTTTGTATAAATAGGAGTAGAGAGTATGGGAAGTTTTGTATTGAAGAATTATTGTAATAGAGATCTTCTCTCCTAGAGGTTTCCCCCTCGAAGAGGCTTGTGAACCTTGTTTCCTATCAATAAAGGTATAATTCTGGTGTTGTGGTTCCATATAATTTGTTGTTCCATTGTTATCTCTGCAGTATTGTTGGGCCCATGATATGATCAATTTTATGACGTTAATTAGATCCTTTTTTCCGAATGTGTATATGAGTTTTCATGTTTTGAAGAAGTTTTTCAAGAGCTTTTGTGTCAAATCGCTATGATCCACATCGGGTATGCATAATTCATGTTTTGCGATGATTTTGAGTTTAAATCAGTATGTTTTTATGATCCCAGGAAACTAATTCATGTTTTGTATGTCACAGGGGAAACTTGCAGCTTGTTTTTTCTTCCGGAACTCAATCCGGTACTCCATTCGGTACTCAGTCCGGTACTCCATTTGGCATTCTGTCCTACACAAAAAATATGGGTGATTTGGCAGTTAGAGTATTGCGGCCAGCGATGGGCAAATCAGAGACATGGGTTTTTCTTGAGCTCATGGTATCCAGCTACTGAACTCTTGACAACTTGATATGGGTTGTTATGTTGGGCGATTATTGGCTCGCCTCATTTCTAGAAGCCATTGGCAGTTAGAGTGAATTAAATGTGATTTTTTGTTTTTAGAGAAGGTCAACCCTTCCAGTGGTCGACCTCTCTTCTTGTAAAACTTATAAATACCACCTCATTGGTTAGACAATAGTTAATAAGTTGTGTGTTAGAGAGAAAAGACAATTTCTCTCTATTTTGCTATTTTCATTTTGCCAAGACTGTGTAAACATTGCATTTTTAGTTTTAATGGTGATTCATGTTGTTGAAGCTCGTGGTGCGCCTTTGAAAAGTAACCATGACTTGCTGGGGGGGGCGACCAGCAGTCTGGGTGACTATCCTATGAGTTTCTTGTGAATTGAGTAGCATAGATGTCTCTTTATTTCATTTTTTGTACATGAATTTTCATTTTGTTTCTTTGTTATATAAATTGTTGTTTATGATTTAATTGGTTTAATTTAGTTTTGCAGGTTAATATGAAGGATCTTGTTAATATGCACTGACTTTTTAGTTAGTAGAAGCAAGCTGGCAAGATTATATACTAACCCCGTGTATGATTAGATGATAGATTAGACTTTCTTTATGCTGAAACAAAGTTTAAAATAAAGTTTAAAATAGGGTTTTAATTCATGATTTCTTTGGCAGGGCTTTGGTGGATGGATAGTGTTAGTTTTAGTTTTCATTTTTAGATTGCTTACCAATTACTGTTTAGTTTTGCTTATATATTTGTTAGATAGTTTGCTCATTTTCTTTCTTGTCATATGTTGAAATAGTGTTTAATTTCTATTTATGAGTATTTCCTCTTTTTGCAAATTGAATTTTCAAAATAGGACTAGTTTAGTTTACTTCATGCAATTTCTTTCTCAGATCTAGGTTGCAATTTCAATTCATAGTTAATTATTGAGTTTACTGTAGTATGAGTTTGCTTAAGTAGTATAGGGTGCAATTGAATTTCATAGAATAGTGTCTTTATACTGTTAATGGTTAATGCATGATTGAATAATCACATGGATATGCAGGATAATTGATGTTGTTTCCATAATGGCTAAGTTCTCACTTGATTGCCTAATTCACACTTTACACTTTTCTATTGAAGTCAATATCAATTTTTCCCCTCTTGAATTATCGTTCATTGTTAAGTGCCATTGTGATATTATAGGACACCAGAGACATTCACATAACCATCAACACTACATTTGATTTTTCTTTCTCTCATAGATTAGAAGATAGTTTTCTTGTTGTTGTAGGATAGATAGTCTTCTTGCTTTGGTAGATTAAAGGATAGTTTTCTTATCATAGGTTAAAGTTTAGTTGTTAATTTCTTTTATTATCTTAATGCTTCAATTCAGTAGATTTCCTTTTGTAAATTAAAAGTAGTTGTGAAGTCTAAATTAAGAATAGAGTTCACTTGTTTCTTAGCCTAATTAGTTACTTATTGAGTAGTCTTAATTAGTTTACTTATTGTAGGAGTTATCATAGGTTAGCTAGTTGTTTTGCTTGCTTGTTTACTTTCTTTATTATAATAGTTGTTGGCTTGTTTATTTACTTGCTTTCATAGGATAATTTCTTATTGAATTTAAGTAGGCTAGTTAAAGTAGTTTGTTGTTGCTGTTTCTTATTAGATGAATAGTTTTCTTTTGCTTATTGTTATGATTGAACTAGTTTGCTTTAAGTAGGGTTTTCATTTCCTTTCTTAGAACTATCCATTGATCCTTCATTCAAAGGTTACTTAGGGTACATAGTTTGAGTTTCTTAGTAGGGTTTGATCATTAGTAGTTTTTGCTTGAATAGATTAGCTCTTAGATAGTCACTTCCTTAGTTAGACTATACTACCTCCAGTCCTTCTACCTTGGAATATATATTGCTAAAAATCTAAGTTTACTCACCCTGGTTTGACAATTTAATTGAGGGGTTTTAGTGTGTTTTTAGTGCATATAGAACACCCATCAAGTATTTCCATATTCTGTTGCTATCTCGATGTTATTTTCTGCATTATTTCTCTTCTCTGCTAATATAATAGACCTGGTACCTTACACCCACTAGTATATGATGACACCATACAGTCAATACATCGACAACACGAAATACCATCATTTGTGTCAATTGGAGAAATTATTCTTTTGTTTGTGGAAGCAACGCCTATGGAAGTGGGAATTCCAAAAAGGTCAAGGGATCAAGTATTTTTCATCTTGGTGCCTCACATTGGGTCAATTGTGTGGAATATCCAAACAAGCATCATGGAATTCTAAGTGATGAAAATAGTTAACAAGTTTCCCCAAAACATACTTTGCATACATTTTCCTCAAAAAACATAGTGGGATTTCCCTATTGTTATGAGGTTGAACATTAAAAACCATTTATTACCTTGTTACAAGGAAAATATCTCTATGGCTAGGGGAAAACCAAAATAGATGGAACAAGACCCATAAATCAACTCTAATATCAAATATGATATATAAAGGAAATGATAACAAGAGAAGGATAGGATCCTACCTCGTCCGGACATTCGAAGAAGACCATCGTTGAGCACACGACCCAAAGTTTTATGCCTACAACTTGTCCTCAAAAAACAATATACACAAGCATTGTTGATATTATGGTAGCTGCAGAAGGTATTAACCTCTACATGTAACCCTGATGAGACTAGAATATTTCGAGAAGCAAGAGAAACCCTAAAATGTTGGATAATAACCCTAGGAGACAAGTCAACTCAAGAGAATATTTATTATTGAGTTATTAGCCTCCATAAGTAGAAGTAGGCCTAGTTAGGTCACTTGGAGGACTATAAACAAGAGGGTGCTAGATCTCATTTGTCGTATTCTCTGTCACAACTGCACAAGACCAGTGGTGCGCACGTCTGGGGAGGAGTTGTAGCTAGAGTTGCTGCAACTGGCATTTCAGTTTTGTCTTGTAATTTCTCTTTGATTATGGTTTGGACTTTCTACTAGTACACTAGATCTAGAGAGAGGTACGCTACCTTGGTTGGCTATCGGTTCTAGGGTTTTCTTCCAGAATTATTCTCTCTATCAAGGTTAAGGTGCTCAGGGGTGGCTTGTGTGCCTATGATTGGGTGACAATATTTCTATATTGTCTATGGGGAAACTAGACCACCTATTATTATAAAAGGTTATAGGCCCACACTATCTTCAGATAGTTTAACTACTAGAAGATAGATTTGGAGTATTTTCTTAGTTACAGTTGTAGTTGCAGTCAAATTTTTGTTGCAACAACGAAACCCTAACCCTCTTGTTAAGGAACCTTAAGTGAAGAGATTGACCTAATTCTAGGATATCCTAGTGTGCCCTAGCCAAGCACACCTCCTGGTACTCTCAGCAATCCAAGACATCAAGTTTGAGTTTTTGTTCAAAGTCAAAGGTTGACCAAGTCAAATTCAAAGGTTGACTAAGTCAAAGTCAAAGGTTGACCAATTCAAGGTAGTCATGACTTACTCTATGAAGTCAGAAAACAAGTTAGAAGGGGATTCTAACTTTAGATCATGGAAGACAAGTTTTGACCTCATCCTTTCCAAGAATAA
>JASDQU010421931.1:0-10124 GCA_032191745.1 Picea mariana
AGTTGATAGGTGCTTTCTACTTCCCATTATTGAGACATATAATGTAACACTTATCTAATTTAACCACAAGATGTGTCATTTTTTTTGAAATCAATTACCTTATATACTTAGTCAGTGTAACAACCAAAAAATGTTGACAAGTGTTGTGCTCAAGTGACAAAAAAATGTTCTATATCATCATTGACAACCGCTCATGGGTAATAGGGTCTAGAATTATTATGTGTGACGCCCATATATGTTATCCTCAAGATGTATCATATTTCGATTTTTTTTTTATATATATTTGTATTATCAAATAAATAATTATCAATCATTTTATCTAAGTTAATTTAACAACCATAACATACCGACAAACATTGTTCTCAAGTGACAAAAAAAACATTCTATATCATCACTCGCAACCGCTCATGGATAATAGGGGTTGGAATTAATATGCATAAATGGATCTCATCAATGTACACCCAATTTAGCATAAACCTCACAACTCTATAATTTATTGGCAACCACTCATGGATAATAGGGGTTGTAATTAATACACATAATTAGATCTCATAAATGTACACCCAACCGAGCATAAACATCGCAACTCTATAATTATGATAATGCATATCAATTAACATCTATAAAGTGTAAATTTGTTCAAATAAATAAATGCATGAAATCATCTTCTAATGTAAAATTATTAGTATTGATATTGTCAAATATAAAATATGAAAAACTTAAGTTTTGCAAATATTATTTAGTACACATTTCAATTTACAATAATGTATATTCCATATTCTATTTAATTACCATGTACTACTTCTTACTACTTTATTAAAATTTAGTATTAAAAGCAAACTAATACAATTCAACAACTACTTACTATTCCCTTCCATACAAATGTAATGTGTATTCATGATTTAATTAATTACAAAACAACACTTTAAGTAAGAAGAAATTTTATTACCTTCTATGGAAGATCATGTACATACATACAGTGTGCCAACAACAGGGTTTCCATAAATGGAAACCAACCCACTTAAGCCAAAATTCTAGCTTATATCTGCCCAGAGGGTCAAAAAATATTCCAGTAATAAAGTGTTGGCCCTTGATCAGGTTTTGTTGATATCTGGTCAATTTTGATCTGTTTTTGGACTTCGACAACCTGTCGAAGGAGGAGTGCAAGATGAAGCAGAGATCACGGGATCTCGGCCCCTTTTTGGGTCCTTTTTGGGATGTGGGAATATGTAACAGGAATGGGATGTCAACCCATGGGTTTACCCATGTTTAGGCCTATTTTGTAATATATAAATAGACTCTTAGGCTAGATAGAAGTGTGGTGCATCTATTTGATGTGAATGTATGCTAAGTGCAAGTAGAGTCTGTAAGTGATTTGTGCATGACTATAAGAGACTTGCAGAGTTAAGTGCAGGTTCTTGTAGCAGATTGTGGAAGGATTAGTGCTGTAACGCAAGGAAGAAGGATCTAGTGAATTGCGCAGATTTTCTGTCCTGTGCGGAGTAAGGTTTTTGAGGCTCTGTGCTTGTAACCGATTGATTGAAGACAATAAAGAAGAAGAGTTGGTGGACGTAGCCCCAGGGTGGGGGTGAACCACGTTAATACTGTGTTGTTATGCTTTGTGCTTGTCTTAATGTGTTTATGACTCTCTTGTTAAGTGCTTTGATAGAGATAGATAAACATGTTCATTCTTTGTGTTAATGATGTGTAAGAATGTTAGATCTGACTTCTATGAATGTGATTAGTGCTTGCTTCTGCTAGATCTGATCCATCTGTTTGTGCTAAGTACTTAACTACATTAGATCAGTGTGAATTCTGCGAAGCTCTATTTTATCAGGGAATTAGTTATTGATTTCATATTGATGATCTGACAGTGCTAAGTGCTCTATTAAGTATCATAATCACAGATCTGTGTCCCAGATAAGGTTGTAGACACCTGAGTCTCACAACCACCCCTACCTCTACCTCGGGTGAGACTTCATCTTCTTCACAGGTGTTGCTAAAAGGGCCGGTAGTTAGGGTTTTAGTGGTGCATTGTTGTAGCATTGAACCCTGGGTCTGCCCCTATGCTAGCAAATGGTTTCGTTGTCGGGACCTAAAACTATGATTGCTGGTAACTGAAAAAGAAGGAGCTTTGTGCAAAGATTCATCCTAAAGTTGTGAAAGCTCTGTGCATAGATTTGCTTCTCTAGTGCACAGTATTCTACTTGACTTATAAAGCTCCGTGCTAAAATAAAGAAGCCCGATCTGAAGAAAAGAAGTCGGATCTGAAGGAGAGAAGCAAGATCTGAAAGATTTGTGCTCTAAGAAAGGTAAAAGTGAGAATTTTTGATTAAAAGAGGTAATATCTGCAAGCTCTGTGCTCTAATAAAGGTAAGAATAGTGAAAAGTTTTAGATCTGGAGGCTTTGTGCTCTGTAGAAGTAAGATAACTGGAAATTTTTGTTTCTAGAGTATGGATCTAGGTATGTTTAATAGAGTCTGTCCTAGTTCGAAAACTAGGGTATTGATAGATGAAGGAATATTTTATATTAATAGATTTGCCAAGAATAGTGAAAGATATGTTATACCTATGCATAGAAAAAATGTTTGGACTAACAAATGGATGCAGGATCCTAGAGAGAATTTGTAGCAGCTCCTATGCTCCTAGTGCGCATTATAGGAGAAGCTAGGGATCATATAAAATAAAGAGAGTATTAACCCTCTATTACAACTGCAAAAGACCAGGACATCTTGCTAAGGAATGCCCTGGAAGAAGACCTAGTTGTCTTTGTTGCAAATCTATGGACCATGAAGTGTTGGATTTCCCTAGAATGATTGCTAAAGTTGAAAGAATGAATCTGAACCAGGAAAACCCTAAGTCAGATCCAGAATTGGCAGAATACCAGAAATAATCAGAGAAAGTATTGTTACAGATGAAAGAAACCCTGAATGACCACCGAAATAGTAGCTTATCAGGGATATTCAAAGAAAAAGAATGCATCGAAGCAAGAATAGGAGACTTCGACATTGACTATGTTCTAGATGAGGACACACAGGTGAATATCATGACAAAAAGAACTTGGGAAGCTATAGGGAAGCCTTCTATGATTCCTTCATTAGGAGGAATAGGATTATTCAGAGGAAAACTGGTAAACCTATGTGGGAATCTCACTCAGATACTTATGAATGCCAATGGAACTTTGACAGAAGAATATTTTGAGATTATTGAATTTATTGAAGACAATGCCCCGTTTACCATGTTACTAGCCAGCCCTTGGATTGAAAGAAACCAGGCTATAAGGAAAGAAGAAGAAGCAGTGTTAGAACAATAGAAGCAAGATTTAAAAGAATTCATGACTAGAAGGATCACACACTTGACTGCAAAACAGGAGAACAAATCGAAGATATTTAACACTAGAGACCCAGATGTCGAAGCTGCAAGAACATTATAATACCAACAAAATATTGAAGTACTTATCCCAGACAAAGAAGAGGTACTACCCTTGAATCCTAGGAAATAATTTCAACAATGCGAAGTAACTATGTTACTAGAAGATAAGAATCGGAATGGAAAAAGGCATACTGAGACGAAGCTCACTGGAAAGAAGGCTAGAAAGCTAAGTAAGAAGAGGGCTAAGATTGAAAAGTTACAGAAAGTCCCAGAGGGAACCTCACAGAAGGAAAATTTACAAAATTGGAGCTTCGTCGGGATATCAGAACAACGACACATGGAACTTTGCCATGGTGAAACAATATAGCCATTGGGGAATGTTATAACCTTAGATCAATGCTCTGAATAACTAGAAAACCATTTATGTCCAGCTAGCTCGCCATTCGACCGTTGAGACCACGCCATAATGGACATAACCGAATTAATGAAGAGATCATACTCGTTACAAGCGACCCATTGTTGAGTCACCTATTTATCCCACCGCACCATGCACCGAGAACACTTTTTCCAATTGAGAATTTTATCCCACATACGATGTTGAGTTTATACTGTGATCATCATTCTTCTACTCTCTCTCTCGTTACTATGTCTAAGCTACCCCCCCCCGAACCTGAGATTGTTAACCCCGAGCGTGTATGTTAGACGAGTTGAGCACTGCAGAAAGAGTTGTTGAGGAAGTTTTGATCGACCTGATGACTAAAAGAGTCATGTTTGAGAGAGGATTATCCACAGGTATACATGCATCATCCATGAGAGGACTGCTAGCCTCTCCGTCAACTGCTTGAGCCGAACCATCCTGGACATCAGATGAGAAGCGAACTAAGCACAGGGATGGTCTCATGAATGCTAAGTTGATTCCAAGCATATTACCTACTTATATACCACCTCTGAGCAGTGCTGTAAATTGCGACAGTGTACCTAGAGATTTTGAGTATGCCTTGGTCACTGCGTACCTCCCGAAGGGGATACACACAGTTCACGCAAACCAAGAAAATATTGCAGCATTGAAGTTTAGCGACTTCAACCTCAACTATCGGAAAGTCTACAACATGCTCGCCCCACATAAGTACCTGACCAGAACAAAGGGAAATAATTCAAAGATCATCCCTCAGTCATGGAGCCATAACCTCACATAGTCCACCCTACTAAACGTTATGAAGATTTCACACTTTAGAAAACACCGGGAGGTGAATGAATGTGTCAAATTGCTACTTTAATGTTACCATGGAGGTTATCTATGGCTAAACTGTCGCATAACAGTGGATCCAACGTTGATAAATCAGATCATAGGGATAAGTATGCAAGGCCCTGACCCAAAGGATTTCTATCTCAGAAAAACAATGGATCGCGCTCTAGCTCAAAGGATTAAGGACACCTACGACGATGTCGAAAAGGGCATGTGAGGCTACAATGTAGATTTTATCTAGAGTGGAGTAGTGCGCCTCACCTGTCAATTAATCACAGGAAAGTTAGTACGCAAGAGACGACCCACCCAAATGACTGGTTTTGTAGTCGACCTCGCAGGGAAGTGCGTGGAGGGCCTACAAATGAATTGGGCGAAGTACCTGGTGAACTAATTAGAACTTGACTACAGTGAAGCCCAGGATCAAGGGTATCTTTAGATAGCTATTGATCCTGATCGCTTTCATTGCCTGGGAGATGTCGTAAGGTGCGACCTTCCCGGACATTGAGCCCTTTGAACCATTGGCTGTGAAGTTTAGCACACTGTGGTATTCAAGAAACACGAATAAACAGTGGCAGTCCAATGATGTATTTGATGCATACTACAACTAGTTGAAGGTAGCCATATAGTCCACACCTCACATAACTCCAAATAATTTACACAGGTTCTGGCCTTTGATGAAATTCAACGTGGACCACCATTTCATTTACATCACAGCGTGCGCTGACGAGTACAAGCAACAACTTCAGTCCTATTACAAGCTAACGAAGGAGGAATTGGAGGAGATCACTAAGGATTGTTTGGGAGACCTCCTCATTCCAGTAGACCCTGCGGAGATATCTAATATAGACAATCCAAAAACTATGCAGGATACACTCAGACCTAGCAGGATGAAGAAAACTGAAGAGGTTCAGGATTTAGACAGTGCATCCATGAATACTGCTTCCATCTCACCAGAGAAAGGAGGTGATGGTGGAGAGATAGATGGTGCTAAATTTGAACAGAAGAAAGGCAAGGTTACACTGCCTAGAGATGAGGAGGACCCCTCGAAGAAAAGGAAGGTTTCCCCCCCGAAGCCTTCCTCCCGGAAGAAATAAAAAAATTCTATGACCAAAATGCAGACTATCCTCACCTCAGATGACTTCAATTTCATTATAGCAGCCCTGAATGATGCTTCAATGGAGATAGCAGAGAAACAAGAGGCTAAGCAGGAAGTAATGTACAATAGAATCGATATTGAGCTCCAAGGACTACAACAAGCACTATAGTCCAGTCGCGCAGTCTCCACTGCGCCTATGCCATTAGGAACACCAGAACTGGGAGATGAGCCAGCTCAAATCCACCGAATAGCTGATACATTCGAAGCTCGCCTTCGATGAGCACAAGAAGAAATAGTGCAAGCCACCCATGCTTTGACACAAGTACAAGGAGTCCTTGTAGAGCAATGCAGTGCTGCAGAATGAGAGAAGATTGATCTCTAGGCAAAGTTCGATGAAGAAAAAGCCCAACTGCAGAAAGAAAAGGAACAGTTTCTCACGAAGGAACTCGAAGTAAAAGAAATGGTCAAAAAAGCGCTTGGCTCTATGACTGTAGTAGAAGTAAAGGCAGAGGATCAATTCATGAAGCAAGTAGTGCAACTTGAAGAAGTGATCCAGTAACTACAACAATGCATTACAGATTTAGAACTATGCACTGTGCCTGAGAATCCATAGGATGTAAGGGACTAGCGAGAAGCCACTGCCCACAACATAGTTGACAGACTAAAGGCCCTTACCTTAGAATTCAAGCAATTCCCTGATCGCAGTGCTTAGATGTATGAGAAACTTACCGAGAACCAGAGTTGTAGGCACTGGAGTCACAAATCTAGGAAGCAAAGCAGCACGCAGAAACACTACAGGCATAGCTGAAGTCTCTGTCAGCTGTGGAAAGAATGAAGAGATCTCAAGAGTAGTGAAATGCCCAACAACAAATCCATAATATCCAGAGAAGATTTATGGAGATAACTCAGAAACTCCAACCGGTACAAGATAAGGCCTATCAATTGTTTACAGAGGTAGAAGGTGAGGGAGCAGAACTGGAGCAGGTTAGCACTGCAATAGAACAACGCTTGGAAGGACCTGTGAATGATGCATTCATTCAAGAATTTACTGAAAAAGAGTGCGTAGAACAACAACAAGTCGAATTAGTTCGAGCCAAGCTAGAAGCGTTCGAAGCAGAACTTCCTACATCAGAGTGACTTGGGACAAGTCACAGGTGAGTGTTGGGGGCCTGTTGGCCCTTGACCAAGTTTTGTTGGTATCTGGTCAAGTTTGACCTATTTTTGGAGTTCTACAACCTGTCAAAGGAGGAGCACAAGATGAGTAGAGATCGCGGGATATCAGCCCCTTTTTGGGTCCTTTTTGGGATGTGGGAATATGTAACGGGAATGGTATGTCGACCCATGGGTTTACCCATGTTTAGGCCTATTTTGTAATATATAAATAGACACTTAGGCTAGATAGAAGTGTGGTGCATCTATGTGATGTGAATGTATGCTAAGTGCAAGTAGAGTCTGTAAGTGCTTTGTGCATGACTGTAAGAGACTTGCAGATCTAAGTGCAGGTTCTTGTAGTAGATTGTGGAAGGCTTAGTGCTGTAATGCAAGGAAGAAGGATCTAGTGAGTTGCGCAGATCTTCTGTCCTGTGCAGAGTAAGGTTTTTGAGGCTCTGTGCTTGTAACCGATTGACTGAAGACAATAAAGAAGAAGAGTTGGTGGACGTAGCCCCAGGGTGGGGGTGAACCACGTTAATACTGTGTTGTTATGATTTGTGCTTGTCTTAATGTGTTTATGACTCTCTTTCCAAGTGCTTTGATAGAGATAGATAAATCTATTCATGCTTTGTGATAATGATGTGTAAGAATGTTAGATCTGACTTCTATGAATGTGCTTAGTGCTTTCTTCTGCTAGATCTGATCCATCTGTTTGTGCTAAGTACTTAACTACATTAGATCAATGTGAATTCTTAACTACATTAGATCAATGTGAATGCTGTGAAGCTCTATTTTATCAGTGAAGTAGGTATTGATTGCATATTGAGGATTTGACAGTGCTAAGTGATCTATTAAGTATCATAATCATAGATTTGTGTCCCAGCTAAGGTTGTAGACACCTGAGTCTCGCAACCACCCCTGCCTCTACCTCGGGTGTGACTTCATCTTCTTCGTAGGTGTTGCCGAAAGGGCCGGTAGTTAGGGTTTTGTTGGCGAGCTGTTGTAGCATTGAACCATGGGTCTGCCCCTGTGCCAACATAGAGTTTGTTTGATACCCAAAGAGTATTGCATATATACTAGACTATCATGATCTAAGATAGTGGAGCTAAAACCAAAACAATGTCCAAAAAAGAGAGCACAATTAAACATGAGGTGGAACCTGTCCTTGCTGAGGCGATTTTTAGTTTCCTAATGGGAGAGGAATAGGTTGGCAAAAAGAGATGGAATCTTGAGCTATCATTTCCTGAATCAGACGATGGAGATCTAGATCAACATGCAAGGTAATGATCTGAGAGACACAATGATTTAACTTCTCAATACATAATTTCAAGTCGGTAATCTCACCCCACATTTCAAAGATAGACAAAGAAGATTATCCCGGGAGAAGGAATTAAACTGAGTTGAGTGCAATAACTGTGATTCTTCTTGGTTGAAAGGATGGGAAATGACTGGAGAGGAAGCATCACTATCATCATCTTAAACTTGGGGAGAGGCTACACGAGCAGAAGGAGGGCATCCTCTCGTTCAATTCTACAACCCCAAATAGCCATCGTTTCCTGGATGGAGAGAATTCATTGGGCCTTTGAAGGGGGGGGGGTGAATTTAAAGATCCATGAACAAGAGGGATTGACGAAACTTCCATTGAATTCCTATGACTACCCATTCTACCATGGGGAGGGATACTTCTCCTAGAGAGAGCTCGTTCTCAGAATCTGGGCATGCAAAACAGAGAGAACAAAAGAAATTTGGAAGGAAGGGGAAGAAACTAGTAGAAAATCCAATCGTTGAGAATAAGCGAGAGTCTGAGCTCACAAAGATTTGATTCCACTATTATCATTCCATAGCCAAATGATTTGGCCCATATAGAATTTTGAGAAACCCTATACAAATGCTTCCATAACTAAGATCTTAATTGAGAAATTAATCCTCGTCTCTGTAGTACCAACATCCACCCAAGGAGCATATTCCTCACACTTAGGGAGATTAACAATGTAAATGAACACACCCTCGACAATACATACAAATTTCTTCTCAAGGTGATGTGGAGGAGCGTACCGCCAATTGACATTGTTTCCTCGATCCTGGTACATGGATAACATCACAATGATACCCCATCCGAGGTAATTACAAAACAACATTATTATTTACATTGTAATTTAATATAATATAAATCCTATAATAAATTTTTAATTATACTGTTAAATCTTTGGTATACATTATTTAATATAATTATAGTATATCAACTGTTATCAATTTAAACATGAGGTGTAACACTTTTTATATATATTTAAAAAAAACTAGGAGACATTATATTAATAAAAAAGGGGCAGTTGAAACACGCAAAGAGGTATAAAAGAGTGCAAAAAAATCCCATAGACATGTCCGATATATTAAGAAACTCTAATCCTGACCTTACTAACCAATTTTCAGTCTGAGATTTACTGGTATTCATTACATTCCAAAATTTGCAGGTGACTATTCTATAGAAGATGCCTAGAATACATATACACGTAAAAAACATTAGATACCCAGTTGGGGGTTGTTTGGAGGGTTTGGTTCTTCCATTTTGGTGTCCTGTGTTGGCATATTCAAGTCAAATTGAGGGTGGTTGACCGTCGACATGGATCCACTATTGGAAGGAGAGTCAACAAGGGCTAGAGGATCTGGCGCCACCTAAAGTTGCAAATTTTCTACCTGTGTCCTTATGGCATCAACCTCATCGTGCTGTTGATGCATAACCGTCCTATGCTGAGTAAGGATATCGAGGATTTAAGAGACCAGAGAAGATATATTTTGATAAGCAACTTGAAGTTGTTGAATTTTCTTCTCCAAAGAATCGGGAGGGGCATCTCGGGCCCGAGACTGTCTTCGTTGGTGAGTCATTGGTAAATGTTGAAGGTAGATACATAATTGAATTAGGATGATGAAGTTAGGGCCACTCTGGCTCTTATAGATAGGAAACATGCACCCAAGAGAAGAAAACTCAACTACACGATGAAGAACAATTTCCCAATTATATCTCTTGGCAAGCACGATTTTCCCAGGGATTCCACCAATATCGCAAAATTCCTTCTTCCTTTTTCGTGGTTGTGGATGAGGAGAGTGACAAACCCTCTGTATGATTGCAAATCCCATTTTGAATGCCTGAGTGTTCCCAATTTGATGCAGGAGCATCTACACGTCATCAAGCGAGCCAGCGCGCACGGAGAAAGAACCTACAGCTGGACAGTACCAGCACGCACATTTTGAAATGCTTTG
>JASDQU010421934.1:0-10051 GCA_032191745.1 Picea mariana
CCCTAGAAGACAACCCTCTTTTATGAGGGAATTGTATTACATGTGTGTGTGTGTGTGTGTGTGTGTGAATATTGTATTCTGAGAGAGGATATTATGAGAGGAATAAGAGTAAGTTACAACATGCATGTTGTAGGTTATATTCCTTCATTTTGCTGGATAATAAAAAGGAATGACCCGACAATTTCTTTGGTAGACGTAGACCACACTGGGTGAACCATGTATATCTGTGTCTCTATTTTATTGTGTATCTTATATGTTTTATTTATGCAATTGTATTATTTTATTGCTCCATGATCCTATTTTTCTAACATGTGGGCCCTTGGCATCCAACCTGTTGGCTTCAAGCCCCATGGAAGCCCAAGCTAGGCATGTTCCTCCAAAACTGTCCACTACCTGGGTACTCCAAAGACAAATGGATATGACCTCCAAGTATCCCAAGTCAAAGCGTCATGATGAGTAAATCAAATCAATAAAAGAGCCATCTAAGCATGTACATCCAAACTACCTCATCAAAATAAACTAATGCGCAATGACCCTATGCAATTTACCAAGTTTGAGTATGGGAGGGTTGAAAAAACAACCTGTTGGGTGAATCTTCCCTCAAGTTTAGTGGTGTTTCCTGAGGGGACCTCCTTCCTAGTCATGTGGATGATGTGTCATGGATGAGGGGAAGAATTATTGGCATGGGGTTCATGGCATACAAGGGGATGTAGTGTCTCACTTATGGGTGCCTTTGTAGAGGTTGCATTGCACCTTAATTTTCAATGCATCCTTTTTCCAAGCCTATTCATTGCCATCAATTAATTAATAGTCCAAAACCTTTCGTACTCCCTATTGGTGAATCAATTAGATTGGGGGGTAATACAAATAGGCCACTTGAAGCTAGAGGTACTCAAAGTGCCATATGCAAGGAAATAAAGGGAAACCACATGAGTGTACACACCTCAACAAGTGGGGACATTTATATAATGTTATTTTTATTTTGCAGGTCTTTGATATTTTAGGAGAAGCTTTTCATTTCTCTCAAGACCTATTTGGGCGAGCATTTGGAAGGTTCATAATCAATCTTTTATCTTTTTCCAACAACAAGCCTTTGGGCCTTCAACCCCTTCTTCCCATGAAATGAGGGACAACCCCTTTTTGGGTCAGTACACCCAAAAAACCCAAAAGGTGAGGAGATAAGGGGATGAAGTGTGGAAAGTGGCAAGTATGGTAGGGATTGGTGCGATAAATCGTCAAAAGGACCTCCCAGTAGCATACCTATCCCTAAGAGTGACCCACTTACTAGGGCGCAATGTCAACCACCAAGGTGAAACAGGGAAACGAGCATAATGTCCAAGCAAATGGAACACAATCAAAATAAGTAATATATGTTACAATCAAAAGTAGTAATATATGTTCCAATAGTGGTTAAAACCACTTTATTAAACCCTAGGGGTTGACTTTACAAATTCCACTATATAAGTATGGTTTGACGAATTGACAAAAGGGGATTTGATTTATAAGATAATAACTCAAATATAATTAGAATATTCTTCGAAGTTACAATATTTCAACACCCCCCCTTAACGATAAGGGTATTCTACTGACATAACCCAATACAACATCATTAAGAGAGAGATAGAGGGCAACATCATCATCGACATCTGGAACACTAACTGACACATCTACAAATCATCGAAAGATTTTATCATCATCAATATCATCATCGTTCACATAACGGAGCTGGAGTAGCATCATCATCATCATCACCATCAACATGAAAACATCAACATCAATTAACATAAATCTAGAACAACAATATCACCAACCTGAGGCTGGTACAACATCATCAACAATATGAGGTTGATACAACATCATCAACAACACGAGGCTGAAACAACAACATCATTAGCACGAGGTTGAGACACCAAAATCATCATCATATGGCAACATAATGAGGCAGGTGCAACAATAACATTTTGTGGTACTCTGATAGAGCATCCTTAATGAACCTTTAGGATCTTCCCAAGAATCATAAAATTCCATAGGATATAAAATCCTAACAAGCTACCATGTGGTACTCTGACAGATTGTCCTTACTAGACCTTCGAGATCTGCCCAATAATCATAAGATTCCCTAGGATATAAAATCCTAATGGAGTTACCACTACTGACCACAACTAGCATATACATGCATAGGTACTCAGACAGATAGTCCTTACCGAACCTTCAGGATCTTCCCAGGGATGATCAATCCCCTAGGATACAAAATTCTAACGGAGCTACCTATTGTTGGTTAGGATACTATAGCATCATCAACATCACTCCCCCTTTTGAGGGAGGTCCTTTCAGACAATACCAATATTGTCTTGGAAGTACTCAAACTTCACACGAGACATAGGCTTGGTCAACACATCTGCAACATGCTCATCTGTGCCAACATATTGGAGCTTTACATCTCCCCTCTGCATCATATCACGAATGTAGTGATACCGGATCTCTATGTGCTTCGACTTATCATGGAAAACTAGGCTCTATGCCATCTTTATGCAACTCTAGTTATCACATAGAATCACGGTGGCTTCCATCTCTAGATCTAATAGACCTCTCAACAACTTCCGAGCTATATGGCTTCACAACTGGTGGAACATGCTGTAATATATTTCGCTTATGCCGTGTTGAGAGCAATATTGGATTGCTTCTTGCTTTTCCATGAAGTCATGGTTGACCCTAAACTGAAACAACATCCTGAAGTGATATTTCTATCAGAAGCACTTCCAGCCCAATCTAAATCAGTATAACCATATAGTCTGAACTCATGATCTCCAGTATAACAGAGACAACAATCCAACATACCCTTAAGGTATCTCATCACATGCTTTGCAGCTACAAGGTGAACACATCTGGGCTCTACCAGAAACCGACTCAAGTTGTTCACAACAAGGCATATATCTGGCCTGGTATTCGTCAGATACATCAAAGAACCAATAATCTATCTATATAGAGTAGCATCAACCAACTCTGATGAAGTATCAACCACAAAGATTCAAATTTGTTTCCATGGGTGTGTTCATGGATTTACATTCCAACATGTCAAATCTATTCAGTATTTAAACTGCATACTTCCCTTGGTTAAGGAAGATCTTCTCTAGACTCTCTCAAACTTCAAGACCTAAGAAATAATGCATCGGGCCTAGGTATTTCATCTCAAACTCTGCAATGAGCTTCTTCTTACAATCTGTGATGAGCTTTTCTTCTTCTGTTAAGAATATGTCATCCGCATACAATAGTAATATAACTAGCTCATCATTCATAACCTTGAAGTAAAGGTTATAATCAAATTTACTCTTGAGAAAGCCCATGCTTTTCAGGAAACTATCAATTCTTCCATACCAAGCTCTAGGAGCTTGCTTCAGCCCGTACATAGATTTCTTCAACCTTCATACATGAGTCTTTATATCTTCAACTTCAAACCCTTGTGGTTGTTATATATACACTTCTTCTTCAATAACACCATTTAAGAACGTTGTTTTCACATCCATCTGGTGTAACTTCCACTTCATTTTGGCTGCAAGAGTTATGATGGTTTTGATATAAGTGTATCTAGCTACATGAGCAAATGTCTCTTCATAATCAATACATTCCTTTTGAGAAAAAACACGAGCCACAAATATTGCTTTATGTTTTTCAATACTTCCATTTACTGTGTGTTTTTATCTTATATATCCACTTGGAAGATACCACATCTTTGTTCTTTGGTCTGGGAACTACTTCCCATACATCATTCTTTATAATGGACTAGTATTCTTCTGTCATGACATCCACCCATTCTTTATTTTGAATGGATTATTCAAAGAAAATAGGTTTCTTTTTTATGAGATCACACATCAAGGCCATATAGCTAGAGAATGGATTAGGTTTCCTGCTTTGTCTCCCAGTTCCTTCTGGGGTACCATACTTCTCTGCATATTGAATAAGTTTTGTTGCCCAAGCTGGCTTTCTCTTGTGAGAGATCATCATATGGGGAGGTTCTTGAGATTCTATCATATAATGATCTTCTGGAATCTCATCATCACGAGTAACTGTAACTTCCTTCATGGGTTCTGCAACTCTGGGAGCTACAAGTTCTTTTGCATATACTTCTTCAAGATGGCATTTCCTTGATCTCTTGAGTGTTGCATATTCATCAAAGGTTACATATGTGTTTATCTCAATATGATGGTATTCTGGTATGTAAATTCTGAAGGCCTTAGAGACCTCACAAAATCCAATAAATATTCCCTTCTTTCCTGAGGGATCCAACTTAGTTCTCTTTTCTTTTGGAATGTGTTCAAATAATGGAAAACCAAATATTTTGAGATGACTTACTTCTAGATTATTTCCGATGAACATTTATTCGGGGGTTTTGAATCCCAGTGCACTATGGGATAATCTGTTTTGGACATAAACTGTCCTTGTTGCTTCATCCCATAAGTGCATTGGAAGATCTTGATCATGAATCATAGTCTTTACTGCTTCCATAATTGTTCTATTCTTTCTTTCTAATACAACATTTTGTTGAGGATTATAGGTGTTATCACATGAAATGGTCAGGTGTATTTTCTGCCAACTCATCATGAAAGTTCGCAACATACTTATGAGTACCTCATGCACTCATCTTTCATTATTGTAGCTAAGAAATGTGTCAAGGGGAATTTTATGGTTTTCAATGCCTTCATTTAATTAGATTTTCAAGGATTTTGTCACATAATTTCTACCAGTTTCCTTGAAGTGCTCTATTTGATTTTGAACTTGGCGCTGGAAACTGGCGCTGCTGATTAGCCGAAGGAGAATTTGAGTTTGGATGCCTCTCAAATAGACCAAATCAGGTTCACAAAGCATCAACATCAATCCTAGGTGTATCAGGTACTCCTTGATGATCTCCATGTTGTTCAAAGGTCGAAAGAGGGGTTTATGCTACTTTATTCACTGGAACTACGAACTGTTCAAACTCATTTGTTGCCAACTTTCAAATCCATTTCTATGGCACCCTAAATTCTACTCACCAGTCCAGACTGCTATCTTGACCTCACTTTATCTTTTCCTCTGCAAATAAGCCACCTATCCCACTGAATACTTCAGTGTTGCGAATTGGTTGCTTTGACTTTGCATCACTAGCGTGCGCTGCGAACCCTCTATTCCAAAATTGTCGAAGCCCTCATATTCTGCATCCATTTGAAACACAGTCTTAACCAATTGAATGAGATCCCTATCAAACAAGAGGAACATGGTTAATCATTTGCACAACCAAGATTTGAAGCCCTCATGTTCTGCATCCATTTGAAACACAATATTAACCAATTGAATGAGATCCCTATCAAACAAGAGGAACATGGTTAATCATTTGCACAACCAAGCTTAAATTGCATACATATTTGGCACTGCAAACTGATTTTTGTATGCATTTACAACATTTTGGTGATGGTTATGAATTTTGAACTATAACTAGCAGTTTTGGTGTTTTTCCTCCAATTATATATCAAGATAATGAAGTTTTGTTGCATGTCTGGACTCCTAGTATAAGTTTTGAGGTGTTGAAACTTTGGCAAAAGTGAAATAGGCTGCTATAAGAAAGTTCGCAGCTCCTAGACTCATTGGCACTACGAACTGGTAATTTGGGACAATTTGTAGCAATTAGCACACAACAAAGTCATGTTTTAATCGTAACTTTTGAATGCCAATATGGGTTCTTCTAAAATTTTGTGTGGCGAAGCACCATATTATCATTAAATTGGTGACAAAAAATAATCACGAACCAATTCTTAGTTTGGGAGAAAAGTCAAAATCATCACCTATAGGAAAGTTCGCAGCGCATGTTGTCAAAGGCGTTGCAAACTCTAACAGACTGACAAATCTGAGCTATGGGAAGGTTGCTAGTTGTTAGGAAAGGTTCGATTGGTTTCCTAGGAGTTAGTTAGACACGAGGGACATGTGTTCCATCTCCATATCAAGTAACATGACCTGTTTCAAAAGTAATTTATCACAATAAACAAGATCCCATTAAAACAAGAATTTGTTATGTTTTTGTTGGAATCCTTTGCAACATACTCCTAAATGGAGGAGAATCATATGTCGCTCCTAGGTTTCAACCTCCTTAGAGTAGAGAGAGATAATTCACTATATATGAAGTGTATTTTGATAAGGAAAGGGTTGGATTCATGATCCAAGAGAGGAGAGAGTTGGAGGAGCAGTTTAGCTGCTTATTTGTAACCCTAAGGGCCTGTTGTAATTGACATTTCTGCCATTAAAGATTCATGAGAGTTGTTTATTAGATGGTATTCTTCATTTTCAATTTATTTTGTTGTCTTATTGATTGAATATATTGCAGGTTTTGAGGATCAAAGGATGCCTTTGATTAATGGATCCCCAAGCAACAAAGGATCTGTTGTAGCTAGCTTGTTAATCATTGTTTTTGTTCAAGCATTTTTCAATCTATTTTGCAGAGAGGATCTATGTTTAGTAGACATTCTTCTTTTTGTTCACTTTCCTTTCTTCTAATCATCATCATATAAGCTCTTAACCTAATGATTTAGCTTGATTTCCTTCAATCTACAGAGTGTTTTGACTCCATGCCCAATGGTAGATCACTGATCTACAGTCAGACTGTTGCCCTCTTTCTTGTTGATCCACCCAATTTTTAAATTGATTTAATTTTTAAAGTAGTCTAAGAACAACTTCTAGTGCTAACATTTTTGGCGCCATTGTCGAGGAAGAAGTTGAAAATATTCCCAGGGAGAACGACATTGATTAGATCAAGCTTTAGATGGTGAACTGAATCTAGACACGTACAAACTGCAATGCTCTTTCACCTGGAAAATCCACAATTTAAGACTCCATTGGAGGAAAAACCCTACTAACAGAAAAATGAAAGCAAAGAAGGGAAAAACCATGTATCATCTCATTATCTTTCTCCATGAAATTGTGTTCTTCTTCATCAACTTGTTCATGTCTTTCCCTTTGCATGTAAAGAGGATTGTTCTGTGTTTTGTGTATTTAGATGATTGTAGGCCTACAAATGCATATTCTTCATTAAGTAATGAATATTTGTCCTCTTCATGCACTATTGACCTTGATTTAATCCCACCATGTGAACCTATTGATAAAGTTGAGGTCTATGTTTCAATTTCTCCTAAGGTTGACTTATATTGTAAACCCATGGATTACGAAGTTGATATACCTTCTAAGGTCCCCATTAAACCTTGGAATCAACTAGTTGACCTTTGTGTTCAGCCTACTCAAGCTCAATTAAGAATTAGAGAATTTTTTAAACCTCTCAAGTTGCCTCCTATCCTAATTGCTTACCCTCCCATGTTTTTTTAATACCTTCCCGTGTTCAAAGGAAATGATCATATTGCAGCTAAAAAGCACATGGAAGCTTTTGAGGATTTCGTTGATAATTTTGAAATCATGCATGAGGATGTTATCTTGAGGTTATTTTCCAAATCCTTGGTTGGGGATGCTTCTTTGTGGTTTAGAAATCTTAAGGCTTGTTCTATTTGTTCATGAACTGATTTTCATCATGTATTCCTGAGATACTGGGGTGAAAACAAATATGTTGATCAATTTATATCTAAATTTTATGCCCCGAAGAAGAGGAGAAATGAGACTGTCACCCAGTTCAACTGGAGATTCCACAACTTATATCTTAGCATGCCTGATTGCATTCGACCATATGAAGTTGCTGCCAAGATGTTTTATATTGCAACTCATCATCATCCTATTTTGGTTTTATTCCTTAGAGAGAGAAAGTATTCATCTTTAGAGCAGGTGTATATAGATGCATACGAGATTGAAAACAACCTTTGAGTTTGTGGAAAGCTCTTAGATCAATTATGGGTTGAATATTTACATGTACATGGACAAGAGGATGTTTATGAACATAAATCAGATTTGGGACAACTTTCTACATCATTTTCATATTTCAATTCTTTTTCAGCTGATCGTAGTAGGAGCCTTTTAAACCCTAATGTGAAATCATCATGTGATCATTTTAATCAAGAAGAGGTGTTTGCTTCCAGGCGCTTGATTGTTAATACTACAAATCAATAGCCCTTGTTTTTTCATGATGATCTCAAAGGTTATATGTTCTTGAATTTAGGTCAAGAGCTTTCACTGCAAGTAGAAAGCCAACACACAGATATGATGGTTCAAGTACATGATGCACTATTAACAACATAAGATACTAAGAAATCATCTTGTTTTCAGTTGAAGCATGAGGATGATCATAGTGTTATTCATGTACTGGATTCAACACAGTGGTATTTTTATCCTTTGGATCAACTGAAAATGTCTTGTCATGGGTTTTATGATCAAATAGTAGATTTGATGGAGTCCTTATTTTCCAAAACTTCAAAGGTTAGATATTTTGGTATGCTACATGTCTACAATAGTAGGTATCAACTATTCATTGGAGTTTTATTATACCTACTATTTTCCTTTACATTTTCAACAATGTATATCAGAGCAGGTCAAGCAATTTGTTGCTCGAACGATTCTTTTGGAAATTTCTATATACATGAGCTAATTGGTTGAGCTGACTAGAAGTAGGAATGCATATAAATAAGCTCGTATTTTCGAGTATTTGTTTTTCAGTTTGGTGTTGTTTGTGTTGGAGTTACTTCATACACACCTAGGATTTCTTTTTCCTAAGTTTTTTCCTTGTTTATTAGTCATTATCCAGTCTCCTATATTTTAGGGGAGAATATTCTCTTTAAGTTGACACTTCAGTTTGACTAGTTGAGTTGATTTTAGATGATGCATTGGTTTTGTCACCATGAAACATTGGGATCATCACCAGCTAATGCGCACTTGCCTTCAAATCATCACCAGACTGGTACATTACCCTTGATTTCCTAATTTAACTCCTCACTACTCTCTGTTCAGTTAGTTAACTGAAGACTAGTTGACTAGTTAACTCAACTAGGTGGCAATTCACTCCTGTAACTGCCTGAGAGACTAGACTAGGTGGAAGTTCACTCCTGTAACTACTAGTGTGTGTCCAGATCACTCTAGACCACCACTATGGCACATTTTTTCTCCTCCAGTGCGCACTCATTGAGATATACATAGTATATCATGTGTAAATTATTCATTATTCACAACGGTTAATGAGAATTCTTTCATTCTTTCTCCAATTCTCTCTGCAAATATGTGTATTATTGTTTAGCTATATCTATTCTATGCAGGTTCAACACATTTACAGTTTGTAGAAGAATAACAACAATAAGACTCCATATCCTAATGGAGACACTGGTGGCTTCAAGTTTTTTCAGTTTTCAGTTTGGATAAAGTTGCAGGGATGTTCTCAGTATCACGCACATCTCTGCATGTTCTTGGTAGCTCATAGGGAACATGCCATCCCTTATGGAGCTAATGTTAACACATGAAATGGTCAGGTGTATTTGCTACCAACTCACCAGGAAAGTTCACAACGTACTTATGAGTACCTCATGCACTCATCTTTCATTATTTCATTTAAGAAATGTGTCAAGGGGAATTTTATGGTTTTCAGTGCCTTCATTTAATTATATTTTCAAGGATTTTGTCACATAATTTCTAACAGTTTCCTTGAAGTGCGTTATTTGGTTTTGAACTTGGTGCTGCATACTATCGTTGTTGATTAGCTGAAGGAGACTTTGAGTTTGGATCCCTATCAAATAGACCAAATCAGGTTCACAAAGCATCAACATCAATCGAAGGTGTATTAGGTACTCCTTGATGATATCCATGATGTTCAAAGGTTAGAAGAGGGGTTTATGCTACTTTATTCACTAGCGTTGCGAACTATTCAAACTCATTTGCTTCCAAATTTCAAATCCATTTCTATGGCACCCTAAATTCTCCTCACTCGTCTACACTGTTATATTGACCTCACTTTATCTTTTCCCCTGCAAATAATCCACCTGTCCCAGTGAATACCTAAGTGTTGTGAACTGGTTTCTTTGACTCTGCATCACTCGCGCGTGCTACGAACTAGGCGTTGTGAATGCTTTGTTCCAGAATTGTTGAAGCCCTCATCTTCTGCATCCAT
>JASDQU010421942.1:0-10112 GCA_032191745.1 Picea mariana
TTCCATGGAAGGGGTAAAGATGACGTGGAACAAAATTGGTTCATGTGTGAAGCAATATGGTCTGTGAAGAGGATCACATATGAAGCAAAAAAGATTGTGCAGTTAGAAACCATGTTCAGGGACAAATCCCTAATGTGGTACATGAAGTACAAGGCTACTGCGCTCGTGAGACATACGAGGTCCCTAATGGAAATAAAAGATATCTACTTAAGGAATTTATAAAGACTAGGTCAGAGTCTTGGTGTATTACAAAAATCAAGGAGATTAAGCAGAAACAAGAAGAAACTGTGTGGGATTATGACCAACAGTTCAATACTTTTTTGGATAGACTAATGTTCCAAATCCAGGATGTACACCATAGAGAATGGTTTATTATGGGGTTAATACCCCATATATGAGTCCCACTCACCCAGTAGAAGGTGACGACTCAATTAGAAGCTGTGGACATTGCCATGGACTTAGAGGCTACACCAGGAAGGGTAGATACATCGATAGTATTGGAGCAAGCACAATCATAACTAGCCAATGTGATGAAGCAATTGCATGACATGGACAAGGTAAAAGTCGTGTACAATAACGTAGAGTGTACCACATGTTGGAATGAAGGACATATCAGGGATGAGTGCCATGTACTTGGAAAATATGTGCCAATGGGTGCACCAAGTCTGTTTCCACCTAAGCCTCAGGCAGAGTGGTGTGATATCTGTAGATAGTGGATCCATGTACCATCATGTTTCCCAACTTTGGAGAAGTATCAAAAGACACACCATACTTCATTGTGTGATTTCTGTAAGTCCATGGGACATGATGTCAACAATTGTCGATCACTCCAGCAGATGAAATACCACACCCACGATGTATTCCAGGTGCAAGAAGAACATAGGGGTGGTGATCATGGTAGTATAGAGAGAGGAAGATACCAAGGAGATCCTAGAGGAAGCTACATACAAGGTCACAACCAATGATATGGAGGAGGGGGAGGTATTCCCCCCACTTGTTTCAATTGTGGAAAAACTGGTCATGTATCAAGGTTTTGTACCAAACTATGCACTTTGTGCATATTCTTACATCCCTGAGAATTTCACAGAGGAATGTCCCAACTTATTGAAGAAGTGGGAAGAAAATAAGGCACATTGAAACATGTTTCATGTGGATTCGTGCGAAAATAAGAAGAAGGACGAGGAACTTGATGTCCATGTGATAACCTGAGGCAGAGCGAAGACAGGGAGGGACTTCGAGCAGGCTGAGAGATCAGGTCAAAATATGGAGGGGAATATTAGAAAGGGAGTGTAGCTCCCTCCTAAGTTCAATGTTTACCAACAAAAAAAGTTTTTGCATAATGCAGAGAGAGCCATGGAAGAAGAAAGTGCACACAAAGAGATGAAATGTGTGACACAAATATCACTTGAGGAGGCTTGGATCCATGAAGAAGTGAAAATAGTGACACATAGGTCACTTGAGGAGGCATGGATCCACAAAGAGATATAACGTGTGACACAGAGGTCATTGGAAGAGGCTTGCTCCCGGGAATAGTTGCAGTGCTCAAGGAAAAGATCATTGGAGGAAGCTCATATGCATGAGAAGATGTAGTGCGCAACATAGAGGTATATGTAAGAAGCATGTGGAAAATAATAGCTGCTACGCACCGAGAAAAGAGAAATTGAGGAACATTTCCTTTAAAGCACACAACACACGAAGAAGCACTATGTGACTCAGGTCACGAGATAGACACTATATATCAAGTAAGTAATTTCTTATGTTATTGTTTAAGATTGTTTAATGGTCCTGATATTGAGAAGAAGTTGATGTAGATGTTAGCCACTTGCATGGGGAAGGAGTGGACAGATAAAGCTACATCTAATCCCCTACCAAAAAGGGAGGTGTGCCAGTTCAGAAAGAAAAAACACATTATCAGAGAGTTCAAGATGATATCTAAGCTTGGCGATTATGACATGGATAAAGTCATTTTGGTAATGGGTTTTGACGTGAACATTATGTCGAAGAATTCATGGGAGTTTATGGGGAAACCGAGTTTGGTCTGGACAAGACCAAAATCAACAACTCACTCACAAGTTCACGATCCATCACCAAATGAGCACTCCCTATCATCCTCAAGCTAATGATACCCTTGAATCTTTTAATAAAATTTTAGAGCATGCTTTAACCAAGGTTTTTAATGTGCATCGTGATGATTAGGACCAGAGGATCCCCACAGTATTATGGACCTATCAAATAAATTGCAAGAGACTAACGAAACACGCTCCCTTTCAATTCATCTACGACAAAGAGGTAGTCATACCATTAGAGTTTGTGGTTCCCAACTTATGGATTGCTCTAGCCACCAACATGACAGACACTCAGTCACTTCATCACAGGTTGGAAAAGCTCATGGATCTTTAGGAGGATCTCCTTGTAGCAGGATCCAACCAAGTGGTTGAAAAGTAGAGACAGAAATCATGGCATGATCACAACATCCACCAGAAACTACTTCAGCCTAGATCTTGGGTCTTGTTGTATGACTACGAATATTTACAACACCCTGGAAAACTATGTATGTGTTGGTTGGGTCCTTTCTGGTTGATCTACATTAGCAAAGATGGTGTCGCCAAACTAGCTACATTACAAGGAAACTCACTCAAAGGACTCAATAATGGAAACTAGTTGAAGGTGTACTATGGCCCGCATGGGTCATCCATCACTTAGCTCCCTTTCTCATCCCTGAAGTTCGATAGAGTAGGATTAGCATAGGATGTACAATATGTAGAAGAGTATATATTTGGCATAATTTTCCTTTTTGACAGCACAACCTACACTCCATTCACACAGGAAGATTAGATGGAATGATGATTTTGCAGATTCCCAAGATTTCCAATTCAGGTCGAAGTTATGGCCTACCTCCAAAGTATTTGCTTTGGTAGGGGATTCACATAGGACATGGTTGAACTGCTTGTCTCTAAATTTCATTGAAGGTTCAAGCAATTTGATTTAGAAAGATCACCCATATCCTTTACACGTAAGAAAAGATGACGCCACATTCCAAAAGGCACATCACCATTATGGAAGATCTGTATCGTTATCTCTTCATCTGTGGGGTCTGCCATGAATTTATACTTATTCATGGATCGATCTCATTTTCCATTTATTTGTCTCATTCTGGTTGACCCCTCTGACCATTTTCCACTCTATATATACCCACTTCCTCCCATGTAGTCGGTGGAAAAATTCTCCATGTCCCACTTTCCTTTACCCCTACCCATCGCCCACATCCCCGATTTCCCCCAGCCCTATGTTACCTTTCCACTTTCCACTGATTTTCCACCCCTCAGTTCAGATCCCCTACCATGGCTCAACTTCAGAGACATTATGGGATGTGTTTCCCAGTTCATTTAGGCAGCCCGAGAACCCAGAGTCCAGTTTTCATGACTATTGACATTTCGTCATCAAATGATAGGCAGAGGCCCACCCTCTTAATTTTTAGTAAGATACCACCCGAATCCTCACATTTCATTGAACTATGCTTCAAAGTTGCGACAATACTCCAACTCTCTAAACCCAAAGCTGTTTTTCCTATTTCCGTGGATAATCTCCTTTATTGAAGAAGAGAGACCAAGGATGTGGGCTCTCTATTCCATTGAGCTAGGAGGTCCTCATCTTTTGTCTGATATGGCCAGAACAAAAATACAATCAGAGGATGATTCTCTCTCTTGATGGAAATTTTTCTCTGGATCTACTTCCTATAGGTCCACGAGCAACTCGACGAAGTTCTTGTGACTTCTCTTCAGTTCAATTAGGCAGTTGGTGTCTGGTTAATGCGCTTTAAATATATCCCTCATTCATCACCACAGTCACCATCGAAATGGAAGAGTTGAGCATCTGGCCAACTAAATCCCACAACCATCGTTTATCTTGGAGCCTGCTCGACTCATTCCAAGACCTGTGTTGGGTTGCAACTACAACTTGGATAGATGATTTTCTCTTACTCAAACCCGAATGCAACCACAACTTGGTTTGATTCTTTGGTTCATAACTGATGATGATTTTCTCTTACTCATATCCAGTAGAAATTGTTCAATGAGGTAGTTGGCTCGAGGACGATCCAAGTAATAGTGGTGGGGGCCTATTAACACCCAATTTTTTGGGTTAATATTGAGTGTACACAAATGAAGTTGTGCGTGACTATTCCAGTTTTGAGCATTCAAAATTAGTTGCATGAGGATTGACAAGAAGCACACATCAGACCGAGTTTTGATATTGCGCACCAAGTCCAAGGTCTATCAAATGCACATTGGTCTGATTTTTGGGATGCACAACATAAATCAAGAAGACATACACCAGAATCAAGAAAATAATCTTCAAGAAATCTCCTTGAATGATTACTGCCAAAAACACAAGGGAACGTGGAGCAGAGAAAAGATGAGCTAGCAAGGTATTTAAGACTACTTGGATTCCAAAAAGGCTACATGGGATGCAAGCAGGTGACATAATCATGTGAGGTTGTTATTCAATAGAGTGAGTTGAGCAGATTTGAAAGAGCTAGAGATCCATAACAGAGAAGGATATCAAATGAAGCAATGACATCAGGAACAAAGTTACTTTCTCATTTGGTTCACTAGATTGTTGCTATTTGTTTATTGTTCTATTCCTTTAGATCACTCTGAGCCTTTGTAGAATTGTAATGCCTTTGATTGTAGTATGGGTCTGTCATATGTGAAATGTTTGAAAGGAGGTGCATGGTGCAATGTATTGTAAATTTGGGAATTTATCTGAGGATATATGAGACTATGTTGTTGTCAATATACGATTTGTTTAATGTATGCTTGTGATTGATGGAATGAGGATGATAATAAAGCTACAACAATTCTATTCTATAATGTATTACTTATGTGTAATTTTGATATGTGTGTGTATTATTTTTGCATATTAATAATAGTAAGTTGTCAGCTATGGAATGTATGAATGTCAACCCATATGGATCTTTGTGTGTTTATCCCTTCATCCCTGACACAAAACCAAATGGTCTTTGTGATCCTCATAACGTCTCGAGTGAGACCTTATTTATCCTTGGTTGAAGATTGATGTCTTGATGCTTTTAGGTTTTTGTCGGTCAACTCAGAATGAACCTTGGGTCTTAAACCCCCAACGTGAAGAAGGATGCGGGCAAGCATGAAACGACCCAATAAAAACCTTTGTTGTAGTTTTGGGATATGGAAAGATTTTTTTTTTTTGCAAGAAAATCTGATGGTCCTAGTATTGAAGAATACATAAAATTTGCAAAGTCACTTTGGAAAAATAATTGGAGATTGCAGCTAGGCCTTGAATTAAAATATGATGATATCATATGGTGAAAGTTTCTTAACTTTGGTAGGATGAAGGTACTTTCAAATGAAGCATATGAACATGTTTTTTTAGATAGGTGGTCTCATGTTTGACAGAAGGATAAAGAGAGCACCAAGGGATTATTTTCATGTGATAACTTCATATTATAGGTTCATGGTTGTATTCACTAAGGGAAGGTCATTGTTTCTATCAACCCTAGTTGCAAGCATAATTCCATCAATGCTAACTTGTCTAAAAGATTCCAAGTTCCTACAAAGCATATACAAAGCACACAAGTTGAGGGTGAGAATGTTCCAATTTTTAAATATTTGAAGCTTACCATGGATAAATATGTGTTGCATTTATATTTTTGTGCTATATATATGGATGATGTGAATATTTTTTGGGGATATCCTGGACTCAATTGGTATAGTTAATATTAATGTGAAAAATAAGTTTTTGAGGCTTTGGTACAAGAAAAATAAAATTACATTGTAGGATATTTTTTTTACTAAACAAGAAGGGCCCAAGGGGGCACCTAAAGAGGTCCTTGCAGGGGAAATAATTGTAGTACCTAATGACACATCATATGAATATTCTAAAGTTGAATTAGAAAAAGAGCCTACAAAAAAAAATGAAGAAAATCCTTGGGAAGGGCATAAAAGGGAAAAGAATCCAAGGAGCTAAATTACTCAAAAGAACCACTTGATTAAGAGTTAAAGAAAGATGAATAAATAACTAAGGTTTTTTCATATTTCCACCCACACCACTCAAAGAAACAATAGTCATCAAGGAAAGGGTGTGAGCATCAACAAACTCATGGATCAATATGAAAATAGAAAGGAAATTAGTATTGAGGCACATTGAGGACTAAAAGTAATGCATGGATATCTCATAGTATCACATCAACAATATGGCACAAAGGAGCAGCCATAATCAAGCTCCAGGTGGACCCCATGTTCACATTTCACTAGGATGGATGGATGCTTGTGCTTGGTACTAATTAGCTACATTACTTTTTCAATCATATTGGATGGCTTCCTCCCATGTTTCAAGGATGAAACATGTGAAAGGGGATGGAATGTAGTGTACCTAGGGAGGTACCCAAGGGGGATAATGATAGATAGGTGGACACAGTATGTGAACGAAATAATTGTAATAAGGATCACTGGAAGGCCCCTTCACTAGAAAGTTCCTAGGAAGTTAGATAGAATTATATAAAGAAGTGTAAGCAATGTAATGAGAGGTATTGTGAAGCATATTGTAATTGTAGCAAGCATGGATTGTGAAGTGATTCCTTCCATGATGAATAATTAATGGTGTTACCCTACCTCAATCATTTTCTCTACATTTGCGCGTTCATTATTTTGTGTTTATAACGAGAATGATATGGCTTATTTATGAAGCTAAGGGTTTCTCTTTTATCTTCTATTTTTAGACTTATCAAGTTACACTAAAAGTTTTGGCAAGCTACAAAGTATACCCCTGTATGATAGTGTTGGCTCATTTATCCCTATACGAGGGGTTTTAACACCTCATGATAGTAGAGTACTGAAAAGGGGAGAAATGCTAAAAGTGGAATAGGGAAGGTGAGGTTGACCAATACTGGGGAACATATGATGGAGAATACCCATTGTATTTTTTGAATATCAAGTTATGATGTATATTACCTCATGACTATAAATGACATTTTCTTCCTTTCCTAATGCTCAAACACACATTTTGAATTGTGCTAACATCCCATTATTTGACCTAACTAATGAGTATTTCCTTTTGCCTTATCATTATTCTTAGGGAAACATGTAGAATGAGCTTGCATGGGCAGTTTTGTGGCTATATAAAGCAATCAATCATCAATGTATTCCCAATACACACTCCAACAAAATTTATGTACTTCCACTATATCCAAGTTCATATGGGACCTGAAATTTGTAGGAGTTTAAGTCCTTTTGTCTAGCATAAATTTGATATGTACATAATCATATTGATCCCCAAATGTTTACGGCGCTACTGGCCAATTGTGAAGAAGTTTAAGGCTGATCAAATGGCCTTCAACTAGACCTATAAACACGGTAGTTATATCTCTCTAGAGAATCCATATTCCAAGTTCATATAAGGAAAGAAGAAATGTGTCTTTACTTAATTATTCCATGCAGTCCTTACTTCAAGCATTCCATGACAACATGTAATTGAAAATTTCCCCTTTAGTGCTTTCAGTTTCAAAATAAATCTTTGTAACAATGTTATGTTTATATGTTTTTCACTTTGACAGGAATATTATTGTATGTGAGAGATAGTGCAAATACACATTCTCTTTAAAATGAATCTATAATAACTTGCAATGCAAGCCCATAGCTAATGAGCATTATCATATAAGCCTGACTTTTGTGATGAAAAAATCAAACTTATATTTGCAATTTGATTTCCCAATTTCAAATTTTTTTCATCTGTGACTATTAAAACTTCCAAATAAACTAACTAAGATTATGTTATTACTAAAAATATAGTTGGGATTATCTAATGGGACACAATTTTATCTTTGATTTTAAACCCTTTTTTTCTTAACATGATTAATTCCCTATCTTTCATTTCATGTATTTATATAGTTAGGTTTTTTACATTATTGAATGCATTTGTAGTTGCTTTCTTCATCTTGGTCTAACTCCAAAAACGATTGTGTATAGGAATAACTATCTTATTACAATGAACACATTATCTAACATTCCTCTAGGTTTTGTATTCCACCCTATCGATGCAGAATTTGTAGATTATTTTCTCATAAAGAAATTTGGTGCTAAAAGGATTGACTTGGAATTCATTAAGGAAATTGGCCTATACAAGAATGAGCCTTGGAATCTCCAATGATTATCAATTCCGCACAATATCTATATTGAATTTTTAGTGTCAATACATTAAATAATGAAAGACAATCTAAATAATGAAAGATAATCCATTATGCAATGTGTTTTTGATATTTTCGTGTGAATATATAGATAAATGCAATATAGGGTTCAAGGAATAGACAGAGTAGTATTTCTTCTATCACAAGGACAACAAATACCCTATAGGCATGTGGACAATCATGGACATAGCGAAATAATTAAAGGAGAGTGATATAACACAAAAATAGTACCTTTTCAATCAACACTTGATTTTTCACACTACATGTTCATTCAATAAAGAAGATACTAGTCGATATAACACTACTCGAGAAGGAAAAACAAACCTTGTCCTCAATAAAATATAGTGCCCAGGTAAATCTTTAGTTTTAGTCAACTTCATAGACAAATGGCCAGGTTATTTTCTCAATATTTCTACTTCTCTAGTAACAGGACAAGTACCATGTTAGTACCATCCTTTCAGACCTAACGCTAGCTCGGGAGATAGGCTTACCAACCTATAGTTATGAGGTGATGATGTTTCCTTCGCTATGGTGTAGAACTATGGAACATGGCCAACATTCCAACTACCATGTCCAAACACCACCACTATCATAGTGGCAATGCCTGACAATCATGGCATGCAAAAAAAAACCAAAGTCGACCATGCTTGTATGAAAAAACCTCATAACAGAAAATGTCTAAAAAGTAATATTAACTCAGAAATAACATTAGTGCATCTTTCAATATTTAACATTAAAAATATCACAACTCCTAACTTAAAGCATAACAAAAAAATTGATAAATGAAAATAAACTCAATATAAGACCAAATAAAATCTCATAATTTTTTATCAATGAAAATAATTGTTCCAAATATTCAATTGTTCAAGAAAAATGTCATAGTGAATATCAACCTAAGAAAATTTCCATATTAAATATTAACCTAAAAATTAGGCTAGATGAAAAATTAAAAACATAAAATTGCAGCAAGCCAATTACTAAAGTCCTTCTAGACTAAAGACTAAGAGTAATAACCCAATTGTTATAGGACCGATTTAGAATTTAAAATCAATCAGTTCCCCAAACGACTTAGAATAAAAGAACACAGAACAAATTAGAATGAAAGAATAAACATATAATCAATAAACACTTAAGAGAGTAATAAGAGTCTTAGAATTGGCGCATATACCATGTCAAAGGATGGTCCTCTTAAGTATATTAATATATGCTTTGCATGTTCAAACCTTGATCATTGTATAGGGATGCCCATTTATGAAGGTAAGTCCCTAGCCCCCTCTAAACCTTAAGATCCATAGGTCCCATAAGTTTCTAACATGATAGAGTTATATCAATACAAGAAACGCCTACTCCCTTTAGGGGAAATGAACCTGGTTTAATTTTAAGTTAGACCTAAGTATACATAACCTAAATATGTTTATTAAAAAAAATGATTCCTCAAACCTTAGATATAGAGAAAGGATAAAGAAAGGGCCTTGAAAAGATTGGATAGAGTAATATGTTTGCTTTATGTTGTAAGGTAGTGAAAGTCTCGGTGGAAAACACCCTTTTAAATCATCTATCAATACCATTCAACATAATATGGAGAGCGAGTAAGACACACATTATGAGATTCCAATACTTGTTCAATGAATCACATTTTTGGATACTCGATGTCTTACAAATTTCACAAACTAATGAGTTTACTTCCTAATTTCAGAAGGGAATATGTTTGATTATTTGGGGAAATGATGTTATTATTTACATAACCTCATTCCTATGTGGATCTGGACTTGGACAAAACACAAAACATAATAGGGAAAATTTGGCATTTAAGAGTTTGAGAAGATTAATGAAAGGTTATATTTCAACCCATATGAGGAATATATATTAAAATTCAATCATCTTAACTTAAACA
>JASDQU010421950.1:0-10123 GCA_032191745.1 Picea mariana
ACCATGTACATGAAAAATGAGTTAATATAATAAATCTTTGACTCAAGTTCATGGTGTTATTATGCTTACTGTTTACATCTGTTGAATGGTATGTTTGCAATTGTTTTGTTTCTCTGTTATGCATTTATTTCAATGCGATGTGTATGCTTGCAATTTCATGTTGAACGTATGAAGTCTGTAAGGAGAGAAGTATGAGTTTAAATTGTTTCTTCTTGAGAATTCCTGTAAAGAGTGCAATGGATGTCCGCAAGGCGTGCATTGACGAAGTTATGAGTTTTATCTCAGAAAGCTCAGGAGGGATACTGTTGTTCTTACTTCAGCAGAAGTGTAGGTGTAGAACAGAGTTGTGCAAGGTGTGCACAGGTGATTGGAGGCCTTAGGATTTATCAACTAAAGAAGAATTTTAAAGGACTACTGCTACAAAGAAGTGCACAAAGTCAAAACATCAAATAACCAGAGGTTATCTATGAATGCCGCAAGGAGTGCATGCAAGAATCCCTTTGAAATCCTCGAGTTTGCAAGTGAAATCTCAGGAAGGAAAGAACCCTAAAGAGTTCAAGGGAAGGTGAGTGTCAAAGTCACCCAACAGATAGAAAATCTCAGAAGGTTTGACGCCGAAGTGTTTGGCAGAGGAGTCTTTAAAAATTCTGAGTGGACGGTGGAAACGCTTCGAGGAGAAGTACCTATTTTTCGAGGACCGTTGGAACCAATTTACCAGCGAGAAGATCAAGGCCAAGTGTTTCTCAACACTCAAAATCCCAAGAGGAATAGAGACTGTTGGATTTGGATCAGCGAGGGTCGTTGATCTCGTGGTTGAATTTCGTTGTTTCAGAATTTTGGAAGTAAAGAAGGATGTGACTTTGAATCGAGAGTTTCAAAATCCCAATTCACAAAGTCCTGATAGAATTAGGACCGTTCGATCACGGAACATGTAAAGACTTTGATTTGGGGTGACGAGTTATTGGGGTTTTGGCCATCAGTGAAGGGGGTTGTTGTATTTGGTTTCACCGATACGCGAAATCCTAGGTGTCAAAATATTGGGCCCCATATTTTAGTCGGAGGTCACATTAGGGAAAAGTCAAAGGGAGGAGTCAGAGACCCATTAGCCTTTTCGGGGTTTCGAGGATTGAAGAGATAGAAGGAATCACATATGGGATCACGAAGTTTCGAAACTTGAAGTACCCTTTTGGGTAAATGTTGTGGTATTATCAGTAAGCACATGGGTGAGAGTTGGCACTTAGTGCTTGCTTGTACATGCATAGCTCCAAAGAAGGACCCATGGCTAAACACTTGTGTATTGGAGATTCTTGCGGGGAATCAAAGAGTCAATCAGACTCGAAGGGTGATTAAGAATGATACTAAGACTGGGAGGTCAAGTAGAGCCTGCTGAGGTAGGGGGTGCTACATCAAGAGTGGTATCAGATCACAGATTCTAAATTTTGCATGGAATATATTTGAAAAATGCCACCTAGAAGACGTCAATATAGACAAATGCCCGATCCAGCTGTGGAAAGGGAAATGAGAGAACTCTGTGCTTGATTAGATTATATGGAGACAACACAGAGATAGAAATTTGATGCTAAAGATGTCAGTGAAGCTAAAAGAAAAAATGAGGCTAGAGCTAAAGAAGAAGTTGTAGCCGAAGATGCTATAGAAGAACGTCTATTTAGAGTTGTTGCAAGAATCGGAGCCAGAGCAAAGATGGATATTCTGATGTATGAAGGAAACTTAGACGTTGAAGAGATGCTAGATTATTTTAGAGCTCTGGATAAGTACTTCGACTATGAGGATGTCGAGGAAGATAAGAAAGTTAAACATGCCATCACTAGACTTAAAGGGCATGCAACACTGTGGTGGGATGAACGACAAGTTGACAGGGATTGCAAAGGCAAGCAAAGAATCAAAATATGGGATAGAATGGTTGCAAAAATGAAAGCCAAATTTATACCCAGGGACTACCAAATTAATATGTTTCAAAGAATGCAAAACTTGAGACAAAAAGGGATGACAATGAAATAATACAATGAGGAATTTTACAGGCTCAACATTAGAGTTGGTGATCGTGAAAGTGATGATGAAAATTTTTCTAGATATATGAATGATCTAAGATATGATATTCAGGATGAGATGAGTATGATGGAAATAAGGAATGTGAAAGATGCTTATCAAATGGCCCTGAAGGATGAAGAGAAATTGGCCTGGAAGCAAGGTCAAAGAGGCCGAAGTCAAAGTTAGAGTAGAGGCAAAGAAATTTCCCAGGATAGAACTCAGAAGCCGAAGGAAGAAGAAAATAAGCCTCATACTCACCCTGAAAGAGGAGGAAGTTCACAGGGGAGACATTATGCCGACATAACTACTTTTTTGTGAGCCAGAGGAAGAGGAAGAGGCAAAGGAGGTGAGATAAAATGTTTTGTCTGTGGAAAGATCGGACATAAATCTTTCGAATGTCCCGATAAAAAAGGGGATGGAGGCGAAGCTCACATTTTAGAAGTGCAGAGGAGAAATGTTGAGGAAAAAGATGCAGAAGGTGGAATATCCTTAATGATGCAGAAAATTCTCCTAAAGCTAGAGAAAGAGATAGAGAATCCAGTCCAAAGAAACAGTTTGTTCAGAACTTCTTACAAGACCAAGGATAGAGTATGAAAGGTAATAGTGGACAGTGGAAGAACATATAATTTAGTATCCATAGAGATGGCAGAGAAACTATAATTGGAGACTATTGCACATCCGGTCCCATACAAAGTATCGTGGTTCCTAGAGGGACATCAGGTTGAATTTAAAATAGGGGGATATAAGGATGAAATTTTATGTGATGTTATTCGCATGGATGTCTGTCATCTTTTTTTGGGGAGACCATGGCAATATGACATATATGCTGTTCATGATGGGAGAAAGAACACATACACCTTGGAGAAGAATGGTAGAACACATATGTTACTGCCAATTAAAGATGAGAAGGTAAAGGCAGAAGCCAACAATACTATACTTCTCATGAGTGTGAACGAACTTCTTGAGGAAGTCAAGAAAGATGAAGAAATGCAGTTTGTGGTGGTGAGAAAACATAGAGTCATCTTAACCAGTACCAAGATAGATGATGTACCTGAGGAAATTCAGGAACTGCTGGAGGAATTTGCTAACATAGTAGTGGACGGATTACTTTTTTTGTTGCCACCCATCAGGAGCATAAGTCATCATATTGATCTTATACCTGGAGCAAGTTTACCAAACAAAGAAGTGTATAGATTGACGCCGCGAGAGAATGAACAGGTTAAGAGATAAGTCCAGGATTTGATGGACAAAGGGTTGGTTAGAGAAAGTTTGAGTCCATGCGTTGTACCTACAGTGTTAAGTCCAAACAAGGATGGTGGATGGAGAATGTGTACAGACTCGAGAGCTATAAACAAGATAACCATCAAGTATAGATTTCCTTTATCGAGGATGGATGACTTGATGGATTGCTTGAGTGGAGAAATTTTTTTTTCAAAAAATGATTTGAAGAGTGGATATCATCATATTAGAATGAGGGAAGGTGATGAATGGAAGAAAACATTCAAAAAAAATGAAGGAATGTATGAATGGCTTGTCATGCCATTTGGTTTGACGAACGTGCCAAGTACTTTTATGAGGCTTATGAACGAAGTCTTAAAATATTTCATTGGGAACTTTGTAATCGTGTATCTTGATGATATAATGATCTTCAGTAAGACTAAAGGAGAACATCTAAAGCATTTAGATGTAGTGATGAGGAGATTATAGCAACAGAAGTTGTTGATCAATTTGAAGAAGTCGTCTTTCATGAAGACATAACTCATTTATTTGGGTTTTGTAATCTCTTTGAATGAATTGAAGATGGATCCTAAGAAGGTTAAAACAATCAAGGATTGGCCATTGCCCAAGATTATCTTTGAAGTTCGAAGCTTCCATGGATTGGCTAGTTTTTACAGAAAATTCATCAGGAATTTTAGTGGGATATGTGCACCTATGACGGACACAGTAAAGAAAAGAAACAAATATTTTCATTGGATAGAGGAAGCAGAGAAGAGTTTCAAGTTGCTGAAGGAGAAGATAACTGGACAACCAGTCCTGGTTCTACCAGATTTCAGCAAGACATTTCAAGTGAGATGTGACGCAAGTGGATTTGCAATTGGAGCGGTTTTAATCCAAGACAACTGGCAGATTGCATACTTTAGTGAGAAGCTAAATGAAACCAAGATAAAATATTCCACGTATGATAAGGAGTTTTATGCAGTCATACATGCGTTGAAAAGATGGAGACATTACTTGGTTCCAAAAGAGTTTGTCTTGTATAGTGATAACCATGCTTTACAATTCATAACTCGACAGGAAAAATTGAACCCGAAGCATGCAAAATGGGTTGAATACATGCAGAATTTTACTTTTGTTACAAAGCATATTTCTGGAACTACTAACAAAGTTGTTGATGCTATGAGCAGGAAATGTTTGACTCTGCAGAAGTTTCGTGTGAATACCTTAGGTTTTGATAGCCTTAAGGACATGTACAAGGATGATGCATATTTTAAAGAGGCTTATGAAGCATGTGAGAACCCAGTTCTCAGAGACAAAAGCCAATGGATCAAATATTTGATTTAGAATGGACTGTTATTCGAGGGAAATTAGTTATGTATTCCGAAGAGTTCTATGAGAGAGAATATTCTGAAAGAAAAACATAGTGGGGGATTGGATGGACATTTCGGCCATGAAAAAACATTCACACAATTGAATGGCTCATATTATTGGCCAGGGATGAGGACATATGTCAATAAATTCATGAACAAGTGCAAAATTTGCCAGCATGCAAAAGGAAAAAGACAAAATACAAGGTTGTATCAACCATTTCCAGTCCCAGAGAGGCCATGGGATGCGGTAAGTATGGATTTTGTGTTAGGACTCCCAAGGACGCAAAGAGGTTTTGACTCAATCTTTGTGATAGTCGATAGATTTTCTAAAATGGCACATGTCATTCCATGTCAGAAAACTAGTGATGCATCTCACATTGCAAATCTGTTTTTCAAAGAAGTTGTTAGACTTCACGACTTACCCAAGAGTATTGTATCAAAAAGGGATACCAAATTTGTTGGTCATTTCTAGAGGACCTTATGGAAAAAGATGGGGACTAATTTATCTTTTAGCTCAACATATCATCCTCATATGGATGGACAGACTAAGGTATTAAACCAAAGTTTGGGAGATTTGTTGAGGAGTTTGGTGGCTGAACATCACAGTCAGTGGGATTAGATTCTACCACAAGTGGAATTTTCATATAATGATTCATCAAACAGGAGTATAGGACAAATCCCATTCCAAATCATGTATGGAATGCATTTGAGAGGAGTATCTAAATTAAGGGACTTGGAGCAGAATGAATTCAGAAGTGCTAGCGCAGAGGATTTTGCAGCAGAGATGCAAGAGCTCCATAGTACATCTAGAGAGCGATTAGAAAATTCCAACCAGGAATATAAGCGCAGAGCAGATCAACATATAAGAGAAATTCAGTTTGAAGTAGGTGATTTGGTTTTAGCACATCTTAGAAAAGAAAGGTTCCCAAGGGGAACGTACAATAAGCTGAAGATGAAGAAAATTGGGCCATGTAAGATCATAAGAAAGTTTGAAGAAAATGCTTATGAGATTGAATTATCAGATGAGGTAGGAATATCACCCATATTCAACATAGCAGATCTGTATCCTTACCGAGTAGATGAATCAGAGAGATCATAGGATCAAAAGGAAGTTCAATGGGTTAAACAATTGCCTGTAGTTGAAAAGCCATAGATGGAAAAGATAATTGATCAGAGAGTTGGAAAGAAAACACGAAAGAAAACATACTTTGAATATTTGGTCAAATGGAAAGGACACCCGATTGAAGATGCCAGTTGGGAGAGAGAAGAAAATATCCAAAGACATGGACAAATAGTGTAGGAACTCATGAACAGGAGTTCATGAATTTTTCAACTAAGGGAGTATGATGCAGGAGCATCGTAAGCAACCAACAAAGCAAGTGCAAAGGCATAAGACAAATGGAATTGCACCAATGCATATTTTGATGATGTTTTGAATTTGAATGAAGAAACTTTAATGTAATGGCTGGGGGACGTAATTGCCCTTAAATGTTTTGAGTTGTAAAACATATCTGGAGTGTTTCTCTCATCTGTCGGATATGGAGGCATTTATTTGTATTGAATGTAAAGTAGGTATCTTTTACTTTTGATTAGATAGCTTAGATTTGTAGGAGAAAAAACTCGTAAAAGACACCCTCGCTTGTATCATTGTATTATGAAGAATTTCTATAAGCTGTTGAGTTTTAGAAGAGAAGAACATAGAAGAACAGAGATGGTAGGATTGTATGAGACAGATAGCTATTGTTACTGAACCATGTATAGGAACACTGAGTTAATATAAGAAATATTTGACTCAAGTTCATGGTGTTATTATGCTTATTGTTTACATCTATTGAATGGTATGTTTGCAGTTGTTTTGTTTCTCTATTATGCATTTATTTCAATGCGATGTGTATGCTTTCGATTTCATGTTGAACGTATGAAGTCTGTGAGGAGATAAGTATGAGTTTCAATTGTTTATCATCTTCAGAATTCCTGCAAAGAGTGTAGTGGATGTTCGCAAGGCGTGCGATGACGAAGTTCTGAGTTTTATCTCAAAAAGCTCAGGAGGGATACCATTATTCTTTCATCAACAGAAGTGCAGGTGTAGCACAAAGTCGTGCAAGGTGTGCACAGACGAGTGGAAGCCTTAGGCTTTATCAACTAAAGAGGAAGTTTGAAGGAATGTTGTTGCAAAGAAGTGCACATAGTCAAAGGGTCAAATAAACAGAGGTTATTTGTGAATGCCGCAAGGAGTGCATGCAAGAATCCCTTAGAAATCCTTGAGTTTGCAAGTGAAATATTAGGAAGGAAATAACCCTGAAGAGTTCAAGGTAAGGTGAGTGTCGAAGTCACCCAACAGATAGAAAATATCAGAAGGTTTGATGCCAGAGTGTTTAGCAGAGGAGTCTTTCAGAAGTCTGAGCGGACAGTGGAAACGCTTTGAGGAGAAGTACCAATTTTCCAAGGACCGTTGGAACCAGTCGATCAGTGAGAAGATCAAGGTTGAGTGTTTCTTAGCACTCACAATCCCAAGAGGAATAGAGACCATTGGATTCGGATCAACGAGGGTCATTGATCTCGTGGTTGAATTTCACTGTTTTAGAATTCGGGAAGTAAAGAAGGCTGTGATTAGGAATCAAGAGTTTCAAACTCACGATTCGTGAAGTCTTGATAGAATAAATACCACCTGATCATGGAAGGTGTAAAGCCATTGATTGGGGGTGAAGAGTTATCAGGGTTTCAGCCATCAGTAGAGGGATTTGTTGCATTTGGTTTCGCCAATACGCGAAATCCAGGGTGCTGAAAGATTGGGCCCCAGGTTTTAGTCGGAGGTCACAACAGGGAAAAGTCAAAGGGAGGAGTCAGAGATCCATTATCCTTTTCAGGGTTTCGGGGATTGAAGAGATAGAAGGACTCACATCTGGGATTCCGAAGTTGTGAAACCCAAAGTACCCTTTTGGGTAAAGGTTGTGGTCTTATCAGCAATCACGTGGGTGAGAGTTGGTGCTTAGTTCTTTCTCACACAGGCATAGCTCCAAAGAAGGACCTGTGGCTAAACACTTGTGTGTTGGAGATTCTTGCGGGGAATCAAAGAGTCAATCAGAATCAAAGGGTGATTAAGAATGATCCTAAGACCGTGAGGTCACGCAGAGCCTGCTGAGGTAGGGGGTGTTGCGTCAATCAGGGGGAATCTGATGTGTTGTATGAGGGCTACAATGAACCACTCTTTGTTCTATTCATCTGGGATCTGAAAAATCAACTGGCCTGTCAAGGTCTTAAACCTCTGATCAAACTCCCAAACAGGTTCAACTACTTTCTTCTTGATTTCTTTCAACTCTATAATGTACTGTGATTCTGACTTGGGTTTCTTGAATTCAATGATCAATGCAATCTTAATCTCATTCAATGGTTTTGGCTATGCAATTCCTTGGACAAATTTCATGTACCATCTCAATGCGTGTTTTGTTAGGGTAATACTAAACTGAGCTCTCTTAACAACTTCGTCGGTGAAATTCTTAATACTCCACATAGCTTCGCATAAGAACCAATGATGATTAGGATATTCAGATCCATATCCCCTAAAGGTGGTTAACCTCATCTCATCTGCCATAGATATTCCTAGGTTTCCTGACTAAGTATGTGCTGAACTGCTTGTAACAACTCTCAGAGTACTCTAATAACTCTTACTACTCTGGTTACTGAATTTTGATAAAAAAACAGTAGGAGTAATAGTACTTACTTCAACAGTCTACGCAGTTCCTAAATTTTATGACTCTTCTCGGTGAGTTTCTTCAGTCTTCCCTTCTTCTTCCCTAGTGGACTGTGAATGTTCCTCGTTCAATAACTCTTGTTTTTCTCCACTGTAGAACCCTTCTTCCTGTGCTAGTGGTTCATGATTCTGCTCAAACAAGTTCACTAGAGGAAATTCTCTAAAGGTTCTCCCACTGGGCGTATGTCCAACCATTGTGTCACTGTCACTGTCTGAATTCTTGAACATTAGCTTTTCACTATGACCCACTACTGTATCTTCAAGATGTTCTTCTCATGCAATATCATCTTGATCTTCAACTTCAAGAAGTGTAAAAATTTTCCTCTCAGTCCCTTAAAGAAATATCTCTCTTCTTGGCTATATGATTCTACTCTATTAATAGAAAACTTAGTAATGTACCCTCCAATGGTACTATCAAACCAGTGATCTACTGCTCTTAACATGAATTTATCAACTCTCTTTACCTTCTTGATCAACGTCGATGTCCAAACCATAGGTGGTTTGAGTCTAATTTCAAACTGGGTATTTGCTAATCTGGCTAGCCACTCGTATAGCTCCTTATGAATTCCTCTAAAGAAAATCTCATGTATATCAGTAAATATATACCTTCCCAACCAATCCTCTGTACTAAGATTAGGGTTCTTATTCTGAGCTTCTGCGAAGTCTTTTTCTTGTTCTTCTATCCACTTTTGAATATCTATCTTCGATGGAAACCACCTTGACATTCCCTCAAGAAGATCCCGATCCAGACAATGGAACCATTTGTTGGGATAGGGTCAGACCCAAGGTTCAACTCTAACAACGTACAAACAATCCCTAACTACTGGCCTTTTCGGCAACACCTGCGAAGCAAATGTAGTGTCACCCGAAGTAGAGATAGGGGGTTGCAGGACACAGGTGTCTACAACCAGAGGAAATGCAAAGAAAATCCAGGGAAGCTCACACACACAGATCTAGTTATTCTTTACCGACTCAATCCTATTTCTCACAGTATATCTCAGATCTAACAAAACAACACTATAACAACATATCAAATGACAGAGATAATCAACAACAATCACACATAACGCCAAGATATATGTGGTTGACACTCTCTCTAGGGCTACGTCCACAGAACTGTGCTTTATAATATATTAGATGAAAGCATACAATATTATCTGCACTCTTAGCTTGCTTATCTCTCTTTCTTTCTCTTCTTCTCTTACCTCCTTGTGAACCCAACTACAGGGTTGATCTTCGCAGCCAGCTGAAGATCTTACAACAAAGACTTATTCTCACCACACAATACTTCTCTCTCAACAATAACAAAAATAACTCATCATAACATAATCGAACCCATCCCAAGTCCTCTTGCCCTTTATTTATACATTAGATTGACTCTCAAACAACCTTAAGCCGAAACCTAGGTGTCAAAACCCTAAATGCCAAAAACCTAGGTGTCTAAAACCCTAGGTCAAATTGACCCACATTTTTAGGGCTTCGCCAACCTGTCTTTCCTTCTTTCCTGCGAGGTGCTCCAAAGCATCCATTGGTGGATTTTTCTACTTGCTGAGTTGTCCACGATCCATCTTCCTTGTTGATCTGTCTTCCTCGATTTCCCCGTCCAACGAATTTCTTTCTCTTACTTTGCTCCTTCTTTTCTTCTCTTTTGGCCACTTCGACCCAATCTCAGTCAACTTGTCTTTTGCACAGTTCGCACTTCACACTTCTTTCCTTAATCCTCACAACCTTCCAT